>JAJHSJ010000716.1:0-40606 GCA_021015155.1 Magnolia officinalis | reverse complement strand
TCATTCAGGACTGTGTGACATTATCACAGGTTGGGTGAAAAATAAACGTTACGATGGGCCCTAAGATTTTTTTAATGGTGGGGATTTAATGACCAATATTTTCCTTTGGTGTGATCCAATTGAAACTTGGATATGCTTCATTTTGGATATAGGCTATAAAATGATCTAGAAATACTATGGACAGAGTGGATATAGAAAATAAAAATCAAGGTGGGCCCCACTTTAAGGGATTCACCACTAAGCTGTTACCACCGACTCGCTGTATCCCGCCCCTCGTTTGAACGTTGTGTGACTTGTGAAGTGCACTGGAATGCATCCCCACGTGTTGTTTTCACCACCTGGGGACTTTGACGTTTGGATATAGGTCATATTTCAATGATCCAAACCGTTCATTTGATGTTCCTGACCTTGGATGGAATATATACGAAATTTTATATATTTAGATCATAAAAATTCAATTCTTTGATAATTTGACCCTTTTCCTCTGTATACGGAACATGTTTTCGTATTTCGATCTGAGAGTTTTTTGGGAGAGTGGGGAAATTTCCATCATCCACGGTGAGGTCCATCGCATAAACGGTGTTGGATCATTGAAAATAACATATATGAACTGTTAACGTTCCGGGGCATATAGTATTTCAATAGGTCGGCATATAGTATTTCAATAGGTCGGGATGTATCGAAGAAAAACTCATCCGTTGTACCCTATCCACAGTACGCTTGATATGTGTACACTCGAATCCCGACTGTCCAAGGAGTGGACCCGATTGGGGGATGTACACATTCCAATACCGCACTGATTTGACGATCTAGCCATCCGTGTGGAAGCCACTAAAATGTACGGTTAAAAGGAAAACGTAAGTGGCGTATTCAAGGGGTAAAATCAGGACATTTGGATTATCCGTTTGATGTGATCGTCGGCCTCTGTCCATTCAGAATGAGACCCGTGAATTTTTCATGGATGCATGCATGCCAACCTAAAGCAACTGAGTTGCTAGTGCTACAATTTAGTACTGTATGGCAAACGCACATTGGAAACTGTCTTTGTCCAACGTTCTCGGACTACGTTGATGCGTTACTACACACCACCGACCTGGCTGGTGTGTTGAAGCATCAAGTTCTGTGGGTCCCATCATGAGGTATGTGTTATATCCAAACCGTCCATACATTTTTCGATATTGTATTAAGCCGTTAACCGAAATTCAAGACAGATCCAAAGATCTAGCAGACCACACTGCAAAAGGCAGTAGGGGATTGAACGTTTACCAATGAAACCCTTTTGGGGGTCACAGAAGTTTTGGATCAATATGATATTTATGTTTCATCTTCATCGGGTCTTTGTGACCTTATGAACATATTGGATGGAAAATAAACGTTATGGTAGGCCCTGAGTATCTTTTAACGGTGAGAATCATTGTCCCACAGCTATTTGTGGTGTGGTCCAATTAAGATTTTTATATAATTCATTTTTCGGATCATAATCTAAAATGGTCTTTCCAAGTGAATTAACGGTGTGGATCTAATAAATACATTATTTTGGAGCCCATGTAACTTTGATCTCCTTTGAACTGTTCGTACAACTCGGAGCTCGAGGAGCGTCAGCTATCGTCTTCGCACGACATTTACCTACACCAGCCAGGTCGGTGGTGTGTGGTACACCAGCCAATCTGCTTCCCGTTGATGCTGCTTATCCAACTTACACGTGCGGGCATGTAGAGCAATCCGGACCATCCAATTCGAAGTCTCTTGTGGGCCCGATGATCCCTTGGCAGAGAGGCTTATTGAGTGGGACCGTCCATCTTTTCACCCCTACTGTAGATGCAAATGTTTCAAATTATACAAAATTCATGTTAATTAATTCATTTTATCAGTGGCCCTAATAGGTCTGATTTTTGAAACATAAACCATCCATAATACGGCCCACCGGATGGACGGCCAGATTGACACATCACCCTGCCAGGTGTACCAGGAGAGATGGGCCCCGTTTGGGTGGATCCCTAACTGTGGGGTCCACTGTGATTTATATTCCTTCCATCCACACCGTCCATCCATTTTTAAAGCTCATTTTATAGCACGATCCAAAAAAAAGTGGAGCAGATCCAAACCTTAGGTGGACCATATCACAGGAAACAGTAGTGATTGAATCCCACCATTAAAAACATCATGGGGCCACCAGAATGTTTATTTTCCATCCAACCTGTTGAGAAGGTCACAAAGACCTGGATGAAGAGACCACACAAATATCAATTTGATCCAAAACTTTTGTAGCCCACGAGAAGTTTTTAACGGTCGATTACAACTGTTTCCTATATTATGGTCCACCTGAGATTTGGATCTACTTCATTTTTGACATCATTTCATAAAATAAATTTTCAAAACGGATGGATGGCATGGATACAAGGAAAATACATTACAATGGGCCCTCAGTGAGGGATCTCCCTTCCTATGACCATAGACAACAAAATCCAAAAGATCATTCATCGCAACCATCCAAACAAAGAGTTTCAAAAAGGGTAATCAATTCTCAGTGAGACCCTCGATTTGGACGGTCCAAATTGCCATACGTAAGACGCCACGTGTACTGTGAATGAGTGGACCATTGCCCTAGGAATCTCTTTAAAGAGGTAATTTCTCCTTATTCTTCCGAACCCACCACAATCATATAGATATAAGAAAAAAGTAGAAGACATCTTCTTTAACTTTACAGCTGAGAAAAAAAAAGAGAGTAAAATATTCACTTCTCTTTACCAAAACTACCTTTTCTCTTTCTCTAAACCAGCTTTTCATATGTTTCTCTGGTTTTGTCGTTCTGCCAAAACCACAATTAAAGATTGCATTTCATGTGTCTTGCATTTATTGCAATCTGGACCCTCCAATCATGGGCCCCATGATGGAACATAAATCCCAGATTGACACTGATTGTCCAATCGCAACCGTCGATTTTTCTTGTTGAATATGGACAGCTGCTCTTTTAATTTTAACCGTCCATTTAAGAGCCACCAGTTCGATCGTTAGGATCATTAATCACTGTGAATTTTGAGCTGTGTTCCATTCTCAGTGGGCCCCACGACTTGGATGGTTTGGATGGTCTTGTATGCACTGTGCACGGTGGATTAGACACCACAGCTTAAAAGTGGTTTTCTATCTCCGTAGTTGATAATAGGCTTGGGAAAATTTTGATACTCTGGAAGTGATGGATGATACTCAGTCACTTAAAAAGTTACTCAGAAATTGCACACTTGGAATACAATTTATTCAAATTTAACCGTCCAAGCTATTGGTTTTATCATGAACCTGATGACTGTCGGATAACGGTTAAACTTCCGATGGATAGATTTGTTCTGGTTTTGGATTTGGATTTAGTAACAGTGGGCTCCACAATTTAGCTTCTTTTAATTTGAATTCATGAGTGCCAACTGTGCAATTGCTGAATGCATGTGTATCAAGCGTTTGACTCTACCAGAGTATCAAATAACTCCCTAATAAGCTCAACGGACAGTGAAATAGGTAGGTTTGCTAGCCCCACGCGGACATCTACACACAGCTCCACATACCAACCAGGGACATGTGCAGAACATCCGTCCGATGCATCATATGGGACCTACCGTGCAGATGATCCGCCCAAAAACTCTCCACCGTTAACTTCTGATCTGGTTGGTAGATCTATCTCCTATGGAGAGTCCTACTTGATGCACGGCTTGGATATCTTACACATGACTGGACGTTGGGCTGCATGTACACGTACAATCCAAGCCAGAAACCCACCTAAAGTCGTGCTCTGTGGGGCCCACTGAGATGTCATATGACATCCACTCCGTCCATCAGTTTCCTCATCTCAAATCAGGACATGAACCCCAAACAACGCAGACCCAAGTCTCAAATGGCCCACAACAAAGAAAACACTGGGGATTGAACGCACACCATTGAAACCTTTGGATGAGGGTGATATTTATTTCTTCCATTGATCCCTGTCTGAATAACCTTATGAACGGTTTGGATGGCATATAAACATCACGGTACGCTCATTTGAATTACCATCCTCATTTTTAGGCTAATGTCCTGGCGAAACTGATGGACGGACAGGATTTCACATGAACATGGAGGTGGGCCGACAGAGCATACGGCTACAGGGCTGAGCTACAGTAAAGTCGCGTCCGTATGCTGGTCCCACACCGACACGCATCTCGACACAAGGACCCATCCCTTTCGAGAATCCAGGGTAATCTACTGTGTGAGTTTAGTACAACTTACTAAATAGTGGCAACTTATCCACCTTACGCACGTCAATCCTGACCTACCGATCATGGGACCCATGCTGGAAGGAGCATCACACTGATCAGACATTCATAAACATATTTTGACTTTGACCACTCACACCTTTATTTCTATCCATCCATTTGATTGCCACCAATTGGATGGTCCTTCGATGAGTGTGATTTATCTCTTTTTTCTTCTTCTTATTTTTGATATCCTACCCCCACAATGTGGACGGCCTTGATTGGAATATAGTATGCTACGTCTACATTAAATGAGTCACCACTGTTTAGTGAATTGTGAGAAATATGCATTGTAGACTATTGTGGTACATGAATTTATAAAGGAATTTGGAACTTCCTACTATTAATTAAGGAATATCTTCCCAATATTAAAAAACCAATCTTAATAATGAATGCCATTAGAAAAAAGTCTACGTAGGTTTGCATGGGTCCCAATCAGTACCATATATCATGAGATTACCGTGATTTGGACAGTTCAAAAATGTGGGCCATTGTCTCAAAAATCATTGTTCATTGACGGTTGGTGGACAGCTAAAAATGAAGTGGAAAATGGTGCTTTGTTTTTGCTAAAAAACGAAAGGTCCATTGAATGGATTGTTCAGGTCATGCCATTGGTGTATTGCACATTCCAGGTGGGACCCAGTTTTGAGTGTTTCCAAAAGCATAGGCATCCAACGTGCTGCTAGAAAATTATTATAACCTGACATCCAATGGCCTGTTTGGGTGTGTGGCTCCAAAAATGAGTTAGATTCTAACTACAATGACAGTAAAGTATTATTTATTTATTTATATAAACTAAGCACAATGCTAATAAAGTTCAAACATGCGACGGGCTATGTTTCGAAAAATGTATTTCACGTGTGAATGTGTGGCCCAGCTTCATGATCCATATTGACAGTTGAAAGTGGCAAGATATATCCATCCATTTGTGATGTAGATAGGGTTTTGAGGGTTTTATGGACGGCTAGATTTGACAGAAATTGGACGAGAAAGATTGATCTACGGTAAATATTGCCTAATACTTGATATAATTCTTGTTAGTTATAGCTTTGCAACTGATTACTGAATTCATGCATGGAATGTGATGTAAAAGTTACTTTCTATCTAATGAAATTAGATATCGGCTCTGGAATGACTTTGCAAAATTTAATCATTTTAAAAGTTAAGTTTTAATGATTATCACTCTGTAATCATTTATCAAAATTATAAGTCTGATATGATGTTAGAAAGCTATCAACAAGCTTAAGGCATGTCTCTTAAAAAAGTAATTTTCAAGTACAAAATTGCATTTTAGTTTAAAACTTATTATTTTAGTAAGTTTCATATTTACTGTTTTTCAACCATTTAAAAATTTTAAGATTCTTATAATACATTAAAGTCTTTATTTACGTTAGCTAAAAGTAATTTACAAGTTTAATTCAGGTTTGATGTCTTAACTAATTTTAGTAAGTTTTACAATTTTATGACAGTTTTATATTTGACATCAAATCAAGAATTTCTATTTATTTTTTATTTTTTTGCACATGCAGTAACACTTATAGCAATTTTCACTGCAGTGTATGCTCAAACCCATTGTAGTGAAAAACTAAGGCATGAATAAGGACCCATGCATGTAGATTCAAGAATTATTTTAAGCGTCTGTTTGGAATGTGGGATTAGATAGTATGATATTGCATTTAATCCAATGTAAATTACATATTGCATTAAGAAATATTGGGAATGATCAAAATAATTCAACTTCATATCGTTTAGTTTCAATAAAAGATATAATAAGATTTCTAATAAATTTTAAAGTTCATTGTATCCTAATGGAAAAAAATGTATTGGAAATACTGAAAAATAAAAATAAAATAAAATATTTTTATTTCACTAAGCTTAATTACGTAAATATTACGTTATCCTTAAAGCATGATTCACCCCCTTGTTAATTGTTGATGAGTGAATTGTTTCCAAGATATTATGACCGTTTTAACACGAACAAGGTGTAAAGTGCGCCATTATAGCCACATTACCTTTGCCCACACCAGTCCCTGAGCATGCGTTCAAGTCACACAACCCGCGTATCACAATTTCCGAAGTTCCAAGTAAGAATACAACACAAAACATCCACATATAAACTATAATTTTCTTCTTATCATTTTCAATGTGGGACAAAACCACACACCATACTTTTCAATTTAAAATTTCCAAAAAACACTTTGGCGGAAAATGAAAATCCTGAAATTTTCAAATATTTTGATTTTACAGAAACCACAAATTTCAACCTATCCATGGGCTCCACATTGATGCATGTGTTTTACTCACGTTGTTCATCATATGTGCCCTTTACAAGGGACGATCAAGTTACATATGCATATTAGGTGACTAACAACAACAATAATTTTTGGTCCATTTATTACAATCCCATAGTCTACTCAATGCAGGTTGCACGTATAATATAGAATTGAATAGTCAAAATATCATAGTATTTCTAAACATATAAACATTAGGTAATAATATTAATTCCACCCAATGTAACTCAAATCATTTAATCATACTATTTAAACAAGTCATAAATAAATAAGATGTTGATAATTTCCTCTCCCTTTTCACACGGATACATTAAAAACTCATGTTGACGTGTTTACATGAGAACAAGGCCCACCAAGTATTTGATGTTAACCGATTTGGAATGAAATTAACATCCAACGGTCCCAATTCATCACAAACAGGTGCAGCAGAATTAAAGTGGTTGTGTAATGACTTATCTAATCTGGGTCCCACAGTTTGTAAGTTTTAATTCTAATTAATGCATGCCACGTGTACAAAGGTACGACTGACACAGCACCAAACGGAAAATAGTATGCTATAGGGCCGTAGTGCCGCAATTACAGGGCGGAACATGCGCTTGATATTCTCATTAATGGGCGTGGACCGTCCAACTGCATTCACGACTTCAAAATTCCACGCATGACGGCAGTCCACATTCACATTGGACGAGTTTTAATACTCGGGCTGCCTATGACGCTTGATGTGCAGGCAAAATATCAGATTTGTTGAATAATTGTAACCTCTGATTTGTGGACACTTGTTTTTGGAAATATTATCATTGGATGTTTATTCATTTTTAACCATCCAATAAATGTCAACCAATCAGATATTTAGATAATGGAATAAGCTTGATTTTTGGTTCATGATACATCAACCTTGGTGCCATGGTTTGGACCGTTTGAGTTAACTAATTGTATTCCATGTATGCAATTTCCAAATAATATCTAAGTTTTTGGATCACACTCGGACAGAGTATCAAAGTTTTTGTTTTCACACGAGCTGCAGCTCACAACCCACATGAAAAGCTTGTGGTAATCCCCGCGTTTGATTAGTTCCACGCGTGTGGGAACCCTGCCCATCCACAAGTGCCAATATCTAACACGTGCGTGATCTGAGCTTTACATCATTTGGATTGTACTGTTTAGATCAGGCCATTTCATACATCTGGTGGACCACAGCATGCAAAACAAATGGACAGCCAGAAAATGAATACTGAGGTCCACTGGATGAAACTACCTCGTTTTGGAGGCATAAAATCTACGCATTGTTTTCAACCACCTGGAAGGGTCAGATTTCTTCGAACGTGTTCCATATTAGCACGTGAGCCTGCATGTGGATGAGTGGGACCCACACGGAAATAGCAGAACTATGATGATCCTTGCCCAGTCAATTCATGTATAACGGACTCGGGTCTTTCTGCAGCATGCATCACATCAGTCCCGTCAAAGCATAATCGAAGGGATGCAATGCATGTAACTCAATCCAAACCATCCGAATTATGGACCCCATTGTGGATGTCGTACAGTCGAAAAAGATACAGTAAAAAAATGACATTAACTACACGTTTTTGTCCTTCCAATGGACGGTTAAGATGTGAAATCACCACCCAGCCATCTAGAGATATGCTGTGGGACGCGAATCTTGTGTAATCCTAAGATCTGTTGGGCCCACCATAAATGTCCATTTGATGATAACAACTGGACGGTTAGGATCATTTGATCATAATCATTCCACAGTGGACCTCCCTGTGGGCAGTCCCATAGCACGCATGTCTTGCAAAGGGACGCGGATTACGTACCACCCTGGAAGCGGATTGCGTCCTGCCCCCTCACATGCACGGGCTCTGTGAGGCCCACCGTGATATATGGGTTTCATCCACACGGTCCATTCATTTTTTCAGATCATTTTAGGGGCATGTGTCTAAATTTAGGTAGGTCCAATGCTTAAGTGGACCCCACTACAGGAAGCAGCGGCCATAATGAAACTCACCGTTGAAACTTTCCTGAGCCAACCGTGATGTTTATTAGCCATCCAACCTGTTCATAAGGTTATATACACGTGGATGAAGTGAAAACACAAATATCAGATTGATCCAAAATTTCTGCCGCTCACAAGAATTTAATGGTGGGAATTCAATCTCCAATATGTGGTCCACTTGAGCCTAGGATCTGCCTCATTTCGGGTTTATATCCTAAAATGATCTTGGAAAAATGGATGGACAGTGTAGATAAATCTAATACATCACGGTGGGCCCCACAGAGCCCTGCCTGAACGGATTATCGTCCACTTGGGGCTGGATGTAATCTGCTTCTGTAGTACCCCTGTTCCACGCACAGAACATGCTGGGACTTTGAGGGTCCCACCGCGATGCAAGGATTTATCAACACCGTCCATTTATTTTTTTTCATATTATTTTAGATATATTCCAAAAATTAGATAGATCCAAGGCTCAAGGTGGACCACACAGTGGGGATTAAACTCCCACCATTAAAAATGTCTAGGGAGCAGCAGAAGCTTTGGATCAAGCTGATATTTGTGTTTTGCCTTCATCAATGTCCACGTGACCTTATTAACGGGTTGGATGGAAAATAAACATCACGGTGGCTTTTAGGAAGGTTTCAACGGTGAGAATCACTATCACCGTGGCTTCCTGTGGTGTGGTCCACTTGAGCCTTGGATCTCCTTCAATTTTGAGATTATACCCCAAAATAATATGAAAAAATGGACGGACGACGTTGATAAACCCATACATCATGATGGGTCCCTTGGAGCCCCCAGCCTATTCCGAGGTTGGTACAGACAAGAGTAGTACCTAATCCGCGTCCTTTGAAAAGTTGGAGCGTCCAAGTGACGGCGCGCCCTCTAAATCAACGGGCAGGTGTAGATAAATCCAAACCGTCTAAATCATAGGCCTGAGGTTGATAGAGGATATCCAAAAAAAAAAAAAAAGATTATCTGATATTTTCAGAATATAAAATAATTTGAGGCTCTTTTTATATATTGGAAAAATTATTTTTTTTTTTCTATCAATTTTTTAAAAATTATTTAGCTATTTATTAAAACAATATATAGAATTAGTGGCCAGAGAAAGAGGAATTAAGCATTGTCATTTCAATGGTTTGAGTTATATCAGCTGCACATGTGGCATTGATAATGGGCTTTAAGGGTGTAGGAGACTAGGGTTTTTAAATTTATGATATTCTTACATTAGCCTAATTAGGTCTAGCCATGGTCTAAATTGTGGTCTAAATCATGGCTCAGCTTGAATAAATAAATAAATAAATGGTCAAAGGTTGAGTCTAAGCTGTTCATCATAATACCATTTAACATTTATATAATGTTGGATAACATGTTTGTCCTTGATGGTGGTTCGTAGTTAGGCAGGGTAATGCAGATGGGATTGACTAATTTGCTTATAGTTGATTTTTAATTAAATTATAATAATTATCTTGATTCAAATAATTTTTTTTAAAAAAATGCTTCATAATAAATAAGGGTCTCTTTAAGGCACACTCTCAAACCTCATATAGAATCACATAATACAAGAAATTTATCTCTCTCAAACCCTCTCTTCTATCTTATTTTTGGAAAGCATATTGCATTCAGATGCGTTGTGGGGCCCACTGTGATGTATGGGTTTATTCATGCCATCCATCTATTTTTTTTCAGATCATTCTAGGTTATGAGTCCAAAATTTAGGCAGGTTAATGCTTGAGTGGACCGTACCAGAGGAAGCAACAATAATTATGAAACTCAATGTTGAAACCTTCATATGGGCCACCATGATGTTTATTTTCCATCTAACATATTTATAAGGTTATAGAAACTTGGATGAAGGGAAAACACAAATATCATATTGATCCAAACTTCTACCACTCACAAGAAGTTTTTAATGGTGGGAGTTCAATTCCTAGTGTGTGGTCCACTTGAGCCTTGGATCTGCCTGATTTTTTAGATCATATCCTAAAATGATGTGGAAAATGGACAGACAGTGTAGATAAACAAATCCTTAGTAAAGATGTCTGTTACTTGTTCTATCGCAGTACAATACACTAGATTTATTATCTCCTGCCCTACATGATATCTTTAAAAATAGAATTTGGTGTCAATATGCTTGTTTTTCTCATGATGCACTAGATTCTTGGTAAGTTCTATAGTTGACTTATCATCCGCATATATGATTCTGGACTCTTCTCACAGATGTTTCAATTTTTCAATAAGGTTCTTTAACCATATCACTTCACAAACAGTGGATGATACTGTTACGTACTTAGCTTCATATGTGGACAACGTAGTAATACTTTGCTTTTTCAAGATCCATGTAAAAGCAGTCGATCCAAGATAGAAAATATATTGTGTGATGTTTTTTCCTTTCAACTTGATCACTTAATCAATGTTTGAATATCCATACAGCTTTGTTTCATCATTATATAAATAAAAAAGACCAAAATCCATGGTTCCTTTAATACTTTAGGATATATTATTTTTTTTTCAACAAGCCAATGAGATTCCTTTGGTGCTTCCATATATCTGCTCAAAAGTCCAACACTATAAACGATGTATGGCCTTGTGACTGTGAGATACCTGAGACTTCTAATCAAACTTTTGAATAGAGTCGGCTCCATAATTCTTCATTCTCATTCTTTTGTTAATCTTAAGCCCGTTGACACATGCATATTTACAACATTACAATCAGTCATTTTGAATTTTTTGAGGAATTCTTTTGCATATTTTTTCTAAGATATGAAAGTAATAAAATATTTATTACATCCATGAGAAGTTGTTTCTAATGGTCCACAAATGTCCATGTGAACCAATTGTAATGATGCTCTTACTCTCCATGACATCCCGTGTAACGTACTGGATTTTCACTGTTTTAGATTTTCAAAAATCCTTGAAAAATTTTCTATTAATTAACTTATAATATCACTTAATGACTATTAGCACTCAATGTTAGTTTATACAAGGGTGGTACCAGTAAAAAACCGCACAAGTCCGATTAATCAACCGTAGGAAGCCCACAAATCCGCCCGATCACTTGAACATCAACTGTAGGAAGCTCACGAATTCGCCTGATCACTTGAACATCAGGTGTAGCCCCATGATTTACTCACATAGGGCCCAAATCTAACTAACCTATCGCTAACTAATCAAGACAATCACAACTAAAATAAAGATCTAACCGGAGCCGAGTTAGATAAGACCCGAACCTTAACTAATAGACCAAATCAACCCCGTTATTCTTTTAGCCTAAAACCGACAGTTTAGAGTAATCATGACCAAATCTCCACTTTCACTATTTATAAATAGACCATACTATGAACATAGTTAATCCAAACCCTAATCATTGCCCACGAGAAATCTCAATACCTAATTCATTCCAGAAATGCCCCAATTTTCTAAACAAGCTGTAGACCGCTTGTTGGTGGGCCACTAGTTCTAAAACTATAGAATAATATCCGTCTTACTAGGCTTAACGTCCATCGCGGGAGTCGAACCTAGGTGTTATTTAGAACCGCTCAACTTGAGTTAAAGGACGAGTGCATGAGAAGTGCAAATACCCTAAATGAATGAACTGAAACTTAAGTGAATTGGGTCATCCGCTCTTATGAAAAGTTGATGATTTTAGACCGTCGGTTTACGACCAAACTTTACCCGTGGAGTAAGGATATTTCCCTGCTCATATCCTTATAGCCGCGACCCCGATCCACTATCGGTGATCATTGAACAAACTTCTAATCATATATGTCGATCGGCGCATCCAAATGGCGAGCCGATCATATACATGCGTAGATCGTCATTAGGGTTAACTATCCTACGGTGTATATCAATATGTACACCCCATAGTTGGCCCTAGAACTTAAAAAGACCCTCCCATAGGTCTAGTATAGTAAAAACCTAGCCATTGGGGCCATTTACACTAAATCTAGCATTATAAAAGAGCCTCATTTGGGCACCCCCTCTCCCTATACGATTTTGCCCTAGAGAAAAAAAAGAGAGAAAGAGAGAAAGAGGAAGAGAGAGAGAGAGAGAAAGAGAGAGAGAGAGAGAGAGAGAGAGAGGAAGAGAAGAAGACAGAGTAGGGTGGGGGAGGCTTTAGTGCTCCCGTTCATCGGTCTCCTCCAATCAAGCCCTAGCGTCGATCATTTCCCTCCGCCGAATCCGTCTCATTCGCGATTGGAAGGCAAGAAACAAAACCTACTCCCCAACTTAGGTTTTTCTAAAATAAATTGCATGAATCTTACATAATTGCTTCTAAATTGATATAGGATTCATTTTACCCAATTTTCCAAATCAAGGAGTGTCATGAGTTGGGCGAAACGTCACAAGGTGCGAACTATTATTCTTAGGTGGCCTAGCACCAATTTTAGTATGAGCTTAATGATTTTGATTGCTTGGATGATGTATTTGAAGGATCTAGAGAGAACCTAGGAAAGACTTTACCTTGATTCTTTCAATCGACATAGAATAGTTATGGAATGTTGTTGTCTCTCACATGAATGATATAAAATTGATGTTGCATGTGCATGTCTTGTTGATTTGTGTATGATGTTACCTTATAACATGTACGATTTATTAACCCATGTGCATTTGTTCCTATGATATATATATGTGAAATGCTTAGCTTCCTCACTAATCCACACAACACACATGCACTTGATGTCACAACAATGTTAGCTTTGCTTGGTAGAAAATTTGAGTTCTATGTTGAGAAATATGAATACGTGATATTGCATATGGTAGATGTTAACCCTGAATGTGACATGTTACGGATTGCCATCAGGACCCTTAAGTTGGTCAGGAATATGAGGCGAGTGAATGTGGTCCCGTTAGTAGGACTATCCTGAGGCTAAACCCATGGATTTGGGCGGGTGCGTGTGGTCGACAGTAGTTAGACTACATGGGATGCTCGTGCCTAATGTGTCTACCACGTGCTTGCCTGAACTCGTGCGATTTAGTCTATTTACTAACCAACCTTGTCTGTTAACCCTTTTTGCTCACATATGTATGGAACCTGGAACACCTTTCAACCATTGTAGCCCATTGCTAATCATTTGAAGCCGATCCACCGACTTGTGAGCTGGACATGGTGAAATGGGATATTGTGTTCGAGCTGTCGGCGTACGCTGGGGTGACTAACCTCCTCATTGTGACCGCGAGTGATCCCTTTCTTAGCACTTCCCATGTGCTTGAAGTCAGGGATGAGGAACCCGATAGGATCAAGGATCGCGGTGCCCTGGCCTGGCGCGTTGAGGGGCCTTAGCATCGCAACCAGTTGAGGGCATTGATACGGGGGTGTATCAGTTTTTCCAACCTTCTGGATGAATGGAATTAACTAAGAACTTGGCCAACACTATCATCGCATCGCACTAGCTAGGTTGGCGACTCGGCAGTCGAGGTCGCATTGAGGGAGTGTTGGTCATGCGTGATCGTTAGACGGAGTCGCTCGAGAGAGTGTTGTGGCGAGGGCATACATCATATCATTTATCATGCACCTGCATTAACAAGATTAGTTAGGTATTTATGAATGTTTGTCTTTCATTAAATTAATTATATAATTGATGCTTGTTGTATCTTAAGACTAATAGTAATCACTGAGTTAGATCCTCACTCCCACTCTGGGACGGTGTTTTAAAACACTAACTAGACCCTTTACTAGATGCAGGTGAGGCGGTGCTCGACGAGCCAAGCGAGGTGAGCATGGATAGAGAAGAGAAGCTTCTCTACTCCTAGGCTTTTGGCGGATCCTTCTAGTCTGAGTTCGGGCTACCGCGGGATATGAGTCAGGGCTCTAGTCGCTTTGGGTCATGTATGAGTGAGACTAGTTTCCTATTTAGATGACTTGAGATTTGTGGTTTAGATACTTTTATATTTAATGGCACTCGATACTGCTTTATGATTTACTTGCGTTGCATGCTTGCTAAACTCTCAATTGTTTATGAGATCATCCAAATGTAATTAAAATTTGAAGCCCATTAGGGCACCCATGACACCTGGGAGTTCGGGAGCCGAGTTCTTACACGGCCCCTAAAAACCCGGGGTGTTACATCCCACTTGAAAAAGAATTTCTTTGTTGCTTGCCAAGTGTGCATGTTTCAAATTTTCTATTGTTAGCAACTCATGTACCATGCTTGATGTAGATAATAGCTTGAGATCGCTGAAATTAAGATGCCTAAATTGAATGTGCCACTTCCATGACTCATTTTTTACAAGTCCATGGAGACACTTTTCAAATCTCGTATTAATGTAGAGCGGGCCATTTGGACTTATGCAACAAGTCTTCCATGTGCATCTCTCAAAGAAAGAGAGAAGTTATTTATGCGTATTACATGCCCCTTTTCTAGAAGATGACCAACACCAAGTATGTTGCTTTTCATGTTAAGCGGAGATATATTCTAGTGCACCATCCTTTTTGATAAAATTTGATTTTTTTCCTTTGCCTTTCACGTGAACTTTTGATAAGTCTCCTAAACTTACGTTGCCACGAACATCTTTTGTAAATTTCACAAAGAACTCATTCTTTTCGCACACGTGGTTGTTGGCTCCAAAGTTGAGATACCACACGCCCTATTGATCACCCACATCACATTTTCTTGTGCAAGAAGAAGTGTGAAGTCTTCTTGTTCATGATTTTATGCTTCTACATAAGTGAAATGTTCATCTTGATCTACTGGTTAGCTCCAACAATCTAAGGCATATTGGCTGGACTTGTTGCAATTGTAGCACTAAATATTTGTTATATTTTCACGTCCATGCATGGATTTGCCTCTATCAATTCCTCTTCCAGGGTAATTGGTATTTTTATGATGGTTTTGACCACAACCTTTGAAAATTTTTTCACTCTCATCATCTTCCACGATTACCATTGATACGGCCACTGCGTTGTAAATTTCCACAATCGGCCTTTTACTTGTTTAGAGTCAATTTTGACTCGAATGCTTATTCTACCACCATGGAACTATTATTCTTTTGCATACGTTGCTCATGAACTTACAATGATCCCATTAGTTCTTCAGTCGAGAGTTTTCCAAGATCTTTCAACTCCTCTATAGCCACAACCACATATTTAAACTTGGTTGTGAGGGATCGTAGAACTTTTTCAATGACATGAACATCTTCAAATTTTCACCATCAATTTCTTTTTAAGTTATTAACAATATCAAATAATCATGAAAAGAAATTAGAAATGCTCTCACCTTCCTTCTTGTAAGAGATTGTAGCTGAAGTCGTTTTACACAATCAACCCATTTGAAGATAGTGCTTAGGATATCCTAAGCTTGCTCAATTACTTGATGTCGCTTCGACAATCCTTTCAAAAGTTGAATTATCCAACCTTTGATAGAGTATGAATAATGCATTCTTGTTTTTCTTCCTCTGATTTTTTTTGCGTGATTTTTTGCTCTGTAGTATAAGTAGCTTCTTGCTCGACAATGGGTTCTATATACCCATTAGTGACGATTTCACATAAATCTTGCGACCTGAATAACACATTCATTTGTATACACCAGTTTTCATAGTTGTCTTTTGGCAACTTCAGAATTTGGGGTTGAATTGAAGTGGCAATTTGTACTAAAATATGAAATCTGAAACTTGTAGCTATGATACCACTTTGTTAGCTTTACAAAGCCTTGAGAGACAATACAAATTCAATATATAAGGATGGAAAGAATGATAAAATATTTTTATCGCCGGATTTTTTATCAAGTGATGCCAAATGATTACATAACATACATATTTATAGATTCTAGATAGACATAACTCTTTTGATGATACGAGCCTTTTCATTTTTCCAAAGGTCATCTATTAAGAGGATTGCTATTTTCCTAAGGGCCTGTTTGGTTTTTGGATTACAATGTAAATAGACTACAAATTGACATTGATTATTTACATCCGTAATTCCTTTCTTCTGCTTTCCCTTGAAGCGACAGTTGTTGTCATGTACTTTACTTTGAAGTGACAGTTGTTCATATTTGGAAGGTGTAGCTCCGAGACGAAAAAAAGCTATCAGGAATGCATTAAAAATTATGGGGCCAACTGATATGTATATGTCTAATCCATGCTGTCCATTAATTTTACTTGCTTGTTTTATGGTATGACCCCAAGAGTGAGGCAAGTGTGAAGCTGAAGTTGACCACACAGAGGAAACAAGGGGAATTGAATGATTACCATTGAAAACTTATCGTGGGCAATGAAAATTTTAGACCATGCTGATTTTTATGTTTATCCTTTATCCATGTATATGTTACGCTATGAACAGGTTGGATGATAGCCCCACAACCCTATGGGCCCTAGGAAGGTTTTAGTTTTGAATGGTGTGGCCCAATTAAGCTTACAATCTACCTCAGTTTTTTGTCAATGCCCTAAAATGAGATGGTAAAACATTTGGATGGCGTGGATCAGACACATATATGATCGTGAGACCCACAAATTTTACCACCATGCATTTCCGTCCGATTTCATGTATGTATGCGGGATTTTCGAGACACATTTCATAGAGGTATTTCCCCCCTTTTCAACATGATGTAAAATTAATTATGACTTACTTACGTTCATTTACATGTAATTCTTAAAACTAAACAAGCCATAAGGGTCAACTGTTACAATGCTTTCAATAAAACTCTATGAGAATTCAAAGGTTGCTAAAACTATTAAGTATTTTTGAGAAATGAAAGGTTACTTTGGTCTACAACCTCCAATCATAATTTCATAGGACACTTGATAGGGTGACGGTCAAGTTCACTTGTATACTAGTCACTAGCATGGATTTAAAAATAAAAAATAAAACCCATGTGACACCTAAAAGAGTGTGAAATAATAAGAGAAAAATCAGTCTTCCACAAGTGATTAAAACCTTGGATCCATGGAGAGTTTTTGAGTTCATAAGAAAATAAGAGAGAAAACTCATGTATTCTATTAAATAATGTGTATGATTTCTCAATTATACCCCTAATAAAGAAAAAACTAAAATTCCTAATTCAAAATTATCCAAAATGGCTAAATTCTTCTAAAGTCTATTTTTTTTTTTAAAAAAAAATTCTAATAAAACTCTTTTAAATTCTGCTTTGTTAAAAATAGAAATTCCAAATAAACTTTACTGAAATTCTAGTATAATTACAAACAATTTCTAAAAAGATAAAAATCCTAAATTTCTAAAATAAGGAGATATGGTAAAATTAGAAATTACTAAAAGAAATCAAAAACTAGATGTACGCAATCTGCTCTGTAGGTCAATTGACACCAGAACCTGTTGAGAAAAGTCTTAAATCTAAGGTTTTGAGGTCGTTCGACCGGTCGTGGGAAGCTTCGACTGGTCGTAGGAGACGCTCGACCGGTCGTAGGTTCGAGCCCTTGTACGACTCAAAGTCCAGCAAGTTTTTTTGCTGTTTTTTACTGTAGCCAGGACTGGTCGAAGGACAGCTACGACTGGTCGAAGGTGGGCTACGACCAGTCGAAGACTAGCTAGGACTAGTCGAAGGTTACGCAGTTTGTTCCGCGATTTTGCACGAAACTGCGGATTTGAGTCCTTTCGCAACTGGGATGCGGAAGGGAAGTTTCCTAAACTATAAATAGGTATTCCTAGGGTTTTTCTAGGAAGTTGTGATGAATGCTAAGGCTTTCTAAAAGGGTTCCAGGGTTTCTAAAGGGTGTAGCAAGGGTGAGATTCGAGGTTGTTCGAATCGGGTAAGTCCTTTCTCTTTGTAATTGATGCTTTCATAGTGGTGATCTGTCGCTTTGTGCCGTGGTTTTTTCCCGCAAGGGTTTTCCACGTTAAATCTGTGTGTTCTCTTTTCTTGTGTGTGCTTGGTGCCATTGGATTACCATCCTAGATCTAGATCTGTGTGATTCCGCAGGCCAAAAATCCCAACAAGTGGTATCAAAGCAATCGGTTGGGACACAGATCTGAATCTGAGGGATTAATAATAATGGCAAGCGCCAGGTATGAGATTGAGAAGTACTCAGGGAAAAATAATTTTGAGTTATGGAAGATCAAGATGATGAGTTCCTTAATCAAACAAGGCGAAGATGGTGCTCTTGAGGAGCGGAAGTCCACCATGAAAGATGATGATTGGAATACTCTTGATAAGAAAGCCTTATCATCGATCCGTTTATGTCTCACGGATGAGGTTCTCTACAACGTCATGAGGGAGAAAACTGCGGCTAATTTATGGGCGAAGTTGGAGGATGTTTATGCGAAGAAATCCTCTGAAAATCGTCTGCACTTGAAGCGGCAGTGGTATAACTTCAAGATGGCAGAGGGTGAAGATCTGGAGGCTCACATCAGCAATTTTAATAAATTGGTTTGCAAATTGCTCGATATGGATGAAGTGATGAAAGATGAAGAACAAGCATGTATGTTGCTGAATTCTCTCCCGGCGTCCTATGAGTCATTCAAGGACACTATGTGCAGCATGAATAAAACTCTAAGTGTCGACACTGTTATCTCAGCCCTTCAAGAGAAGGCTATGAGACAGCTAGACAGCAACATAGGGACATCTTCTGATGCACTGTTTACAGTGGGTAGAAATTCTGAACACGGTACAGGTTCTTCAGGTTCTAAATCCAAATCCAAGGGCAAGGGCAAAGGAAAGGTAAAGTGCTGGAATTGTGGGAAGGAAGGACATGTGAAAAGGGATTGTGAAAATCCTAAATCTAAGAGGGAAGATTCTGAGGCTTCATGCAGGGAGGCTAACACTGTCACGTCAGATGAATCGAGTGGATGTGATGGCAATGTTTTGTCTGTGTCTTCTCTCAGACGGTCATACGATGATCGTAAGGACGAGTGGATGCTAGACACAGGGGCATCTTTTCATATGACTCCTCATCGGAGTTGGTTCACCAGCTATAGAGAGTGCGATGGTGGACAGGTATTTATGGGCAATGACATTGCCTGTAATGTTGTGGCTATTGGTACGGTACGCATCAGGATGTTTGATGGGGTGGAGCGTACCTTGACTGATGTCAGGCACGTTCCTGATTTGAAACAGAATCTGATTTCTCTTGGTGTGCTTGAGGCAAAGGGATGCAAGTACACAGGTATTGATGGTGCTATTAAGGTATCCAAAGGGGCACGGGTAGTCATGAAAGCGCAACGACTCGATCATGTTTACAGGTTGATCGGGAGCACTTCAAAAGGTGGAGCTACAATGGATGTAGCGAATTTCACCTCTGCACATGTGTGGCATGATGGGCATGGCCACATGAGCGGGCAGGGCAAGAAGGCTGAGAAGCGCGGACAGGGATACAGAGCAGGTGGAGCAGCCACCTGTGAGAAGAACCACATGACATGATTGCAGGATATCGGCAAGGTACATGGACGACTCCAATATTGCAGGGGATTCATCTTCTATTCTGATGGCTCTAGGTGAGCCTGGTGCTGAGAAGTGGAAGGTGACTATGGGCGATGTGATGGATTCGTTGTACCAGACCGACATATGGGAGCTGGTGGAGCTTCCAGTGGGCCGGTGAGCGGTTGGATGCAGGTGGATCTTCAGGAGGATATGGCATAGATACAGGGCAAGGTTGGTAGCGAAGGGTTATGCTCAGAGAGAAGGGATCGGCTTCTCAGAGATATTCGTGCCGACGGTATAGTAGGTATCTATCAGATCCGTGATTGGCGCTGGTTGGCCAATGTGATCTTGAGCTATGATGTGAAGCAGAGATAAGAGAAGAGGTCAAGGAGCTACACGGTTGAAGATTGAAGACTTGGTGGAGATTGTTGAGAAAAGTCTTAAATCTAAGGTTTTGAGGTCGTTCGACCGGTCGTGGGAAGCTTCGACTGGTCGTAGGAGACGCTCGACCGGTCGTAGGTTCGAGCCCTTGTACGACTTAAAGTCCAGCAAGTTTTTTTGCTGTTTTTTACTGTAGCCAGGACTGGTCGAAGGACAGCTACGACTGGTCGAAGGTGGGCTACGACCAGTCGAAGACTAGCTAGGACTAGTCGAAGGTTACGCAGTTTGTTCCGCGATTTTGCGCGAAACTGCGGATTTGAGTCCTTTCGCAACTGGGATGCGGAAGGGAAGTTTCCTAAACTATAAATAGGTATTCCTAGGGTTTTTCTAGGAAGTTGTGATGAATGCTAAGGCTTTCTAAAAGGGTTCCAGGGTTTCTAAAGGGTGTAGCAAGGGTGAGATTCGAGGTTGTTCGAATCGGGTAAGTCCTTTCTCTTTGTAATTGATGCTTTCATAGTGGTGATCTGTCGCTTTGTGCCGTGGTTTTTTCCCGCAAGGGTTTTCCACGTTAAATCTGTGTGTTCTCTTTTCTTGTGTGTGCTTGGTGCCATTGGATTACCATCCTAGATCTAGATCTGTGTGATTCCGCAGGCCAAAAATCCCAACAGAACCATCATTATATAAAGATATATATTATGCATTTCGTGACGATATCCGGATCAAAAGTTACTATGGTCTGCACTTCAAATCACAATTTTTCCCTATTCAGAATGATTTTTTTTACAACCGAATGCACCCTAGGCCAATTACACCATGATCTATTCCACATCTAATTATTTCAACTCTTGTTTGGGCTTTTTTTGGTCCAGCTGTGTAAATAATACATACGCACCACGTCTTACATCACCGTGAGACAATCCTCTATATCCTTTATATTTTCTATATTTTATAACAATGCATGCTATATCGTAAGCAATATATATATATATATATATATATAATTTTTCAATGTCATTTTAATGGCCACGGATCAGATGGGCGTATGGGATTGCTTAACAGGAGTAATTCCCCGGACAAACCATCCATGCTAACCCTACCTATACAGACCGTATTTGCACATAACCCCACCACGTATCATGTGAAACATACGGTTCTTCATGTTCCATCGTATCATCTCCCACCATCTACACGTATGCTGGATGCGTGGCATTGCAAACTAGTATGCTGGATAAAGCAAAGTTATTGACATGATGTAATGGGACCCACCAACAGGATATCATCATTGGGTCTCAACAGCAAGGCCCACCTTTCTTAAGCCATCATTGATATCCTGCAACACCAAATGATTCTATCTGTTTTCAATGGACGGATAGGATGGTCCATTCTCTCGGCACTTGTTCTCTTTTCAGCTGTAATCCTATCTGGTCCCTTGATATCTCCCGGGCCCACCTCCGCATAACCTACATTTTCACCAAGTTTGATTTTCCATAATCCTAGAAATCCCTTCCTACCTAATCCCACCCACACCATCATAGCACTGCGCTCCTCAATATGGACCCGAATACTCTACAACACCTGTTGCAGGAAGTGCGTGCAACGCCCCATTTTGTGTGGCCACCATGATGTTTGTAGAAAATCAACTCTGTCCATCCGTTGCGCCACTTCATGTTCGGTGTGGATGACAAAAATCAAGTCGCTTTATAGCCTAGGTGGGCCACACCAAAGGAACGATATAGAATCACCACTAAAACCTCTAAATTCACACTGTGTGGCCCACATGAGTTTTTTTTTTTTACAGGTAGAATCTGTGGATGTCTCTTCCTCTGATGATTCTCACTTGATGAACGGTTAAGATGGAATATAAACAATATAGTGGATCCAGGAAGTTTACGATGTTGAGCGTCCCATTCCCACTGTTCCTTGTGGTGTGGCCCACCTGAGGTTTCGAGAGGTCGGATTATTTCTCACAATTCCTCTCGAATGATGTTTTGCAACTGTCGACGTACTGAATACGACACAAACATCAGGGTAGGACGGCCTGCGAAAGAAATAATAATCTGTAGGCCCACTGTGATGTATCATGTATGTGTGACATCCACTCCGTCATGAAACCTTCCTGGGGCCCACACTGATGTTTATGCCATCCAAACCGTTCATGAGGTGATTCCCACCGGCATTAAGAGAGAAAACAAATATAAGCCTGACCCAAAACTACGGTGGGACCCACGACGGTTTCAATGGTGGGTGTCTCCGTCCCAATGTTCCTTTTGGGGGGTGGCTAACTCGAATTGGATATGGGTCTGATTCTTGCAACAACATCCTAATAGGATCTTTACTGAACAGATGGACGGAGTGGATGTCATACAAACATAACTGTGGGCCCCACAGAGCCTTTTGTTGTACACAAATGGAGCCTTCCGTTTGTTTGTTTTGTACCGTGTGGCCCACCTGACGAGAGAACAGGCCTGATCTTTTATCCAGAAGATCTGAACAGTCTATCCTGCCAGATGGAAGCTTGGATCTTGCACACGTGTGCCATATGCAACGACAGCAGGTGTGCTTGTGGCAGATTTCTACACACATGTGGGCCTGGCAGAACTCAGGGCATGTAAGCCAAAACCAGGCCCATTTATGGTTTTAACGTTCTGGGCCCTAAGCTTGTTTTCAGATCAGCATTGTGGGACCCACGTAAATTTTAGACCATCAGATCAGTCGCACGCTAGAAACTTGATGAGAAATGCAAATGAAACTCATTTGGAGTGGGCCACACGTGTATGCTCCGGCCCAAAAATCAGCCCAGCCCCATCATCAAGTGAGATACCTCATCAATGACCGAAATCTTGTACTCGTGTCATGTCGGCGTACGTGCGGTGAAGACTCCTCTATATAGACAAACAGAGCTAGACATGATCAGTGGGCCCCACGCCACATTCATTATGATCATCCTTATCTCAATCTTGTATTATTAGCCGTAGATTTAACGGAACTTCCCATGAGGTCGAGCTGTGTGGGCCCCACCGTGATGTGTGTCGAACATCTACCCCATCAGTCAAATGTACCATTCCATGGTGGGCTATGGGATTAAAAATCAATTCAATCCATGACCTGAGTGGGCCACACCACGTACAGCGGTTGAGAGGGGTTACCCTCCATTAAAAAATTCATAATCATTTACTGGGCCCACCAAGATGTGTTTGACAAATCCAGCCCATCCATTGTGTGTGTCCCACTTAGATGAGAGGTCAGTCCAAGTTTCAGCCGCATCCAAAATTCAGGTGGGCCCCACAAAGTTCTTTGAATTGTTTTAGGCATATTTTCAGATGATTTTAGATGGTATGGCCCACCTGAGTTCCATATATGGTTGATTGTTGGGATATCCCATAAACTAAAGGGGACCCATCAAATGCACAGTATTGATGTTCGACACATATCACGGTGGGGCCCACACAGCTCCACCTCATGGGAAGTTCCCATGAGGTCGACCTCATAGTACCATTTCCATATATATATATATATATATATATATATATATATATATGAAAAATCAGAAGATATGGACCATCAAATGTCGCCCAAATGAAGAAAAGAATATTGCGAGACTTCACAATGGGAGAGTGCTCATCTTGACCGTAGGTTTGATATTACTATGTTCTATTATTTTCTCATGTATGCTCCTGTACACTTGCAATGGGGTAGGCCTTTTTATAGTTTCTAATCCACAAATGTAACGGTAGGATCATCAACTCTTCTAAGGTGAAACGGGTAACGTTAATCTACTTCTTAATCATGATTTAAACCGTTGAAAATAGGTTTGAACAATTAGTAATAGTAATAAAATAATAATAATAATAATAATAATAAATCAAACCGATTTGAAAATTGATTAAGAAGCCAATCTTGGGATTACCTAAGATCTCCACCGTAAACAACGAGGTCAAGATGGCTGCATGGCCATTGATGCAACTATATAAACCCATATTAGGGCTTTGGAATAAACAAAGCGTTTCTTATATATACTCTCCAATAACCACTGCCATCTTGATATCTTCTTTCACATAGGTTAGCTTTTCCCTCTTTTCATCAATCTTTTTGTGCATGATAATGTAATGAGAAATACATACACTTAAATGAAATCATCTCTGCATGGCGAAAGCAAAACAAATTAAATCATATCTACTTATAGGTATGCATAAATTAACAAGAATTAACTTTTGTGGAGAAAGAAAGACAATGAGTGGTTGATCTTTCTCTCTCCTCTCAAATAGGCTAACTTTAGGTTTCTGTTTATTAAGGAAGCTTTTCTAGGACGTAAAGCTCTATAAGGCTTCCCAGACTACTTTTATGTACTTATAGATTTGTAAGCCTTTACCATCAAGCGTGCCTTGTCATAGAGAGATCTCTTTAGGGTAGCCTTTGTGGTACTTAAACCACAAGCAACACTCACGATCCATTTAATTAACTACATAAGAACTTAAAACAAGTCAAACCTATTCAAGTTTTGATGTTTCCATATATACACTATATGGATGTACTTGATCACTTTGTCTCATGCTATCATAAACAAAACTTTCTACATAGTACCTTAAAGCTTATTATCCTAGGTCCATCATCCCACGCCTATGATTGATCATTTAAAAACAAATATGAACCATGGATTTTATAAAACAATGCATATGATAATTTTAAAATCAGTTGTTTAATCAAAACAATTTACAATATTAGTTTGGTTGGCTATACTGATCAATTATTCTGATTTTTTTTTAAAAAAAATATAAAGCTAAATTGATAAGAGTAGTAGATTCTTTATTAAGAATCTTAACTTTCACGAGAACATGATTGACCACCCAACTTAT
Source organism: Magnolia officinalis (assembly GCA_021015155.1). Classification (NCBI taxonomy): domain Eukaryota; kingdom Viridiplantae; phylum Streptophyta; class Magnoliopsida; order Magnoliales; family Magnoliaceae; genus Magnolia; species Magnolia officinalis. Next base: position 15,496 of record JAJHSJ010000716.1, on the reverse strand, counting down.
TATAATTCACCTAAGAGACTCACATATTGAATCAAAACCAACTGATCAAATCCCCACTAAGACTTCAAGTCCTCTCATGTCAAAGAATTAGTAAAACAAGCATATAGACCGAACAATTAAATGTAGCTTGACTTCCTAGATCCAGTTAATGTATGCACATGCATACACTTACACAAGTGGGGAGACAATATTCTATGGTAGGGACTCACCATACGTACAACCACCACACAATTTATAGTGGCTTATGAATTAAGCTATCTTGACTTATCCACTAGCCATAATAATATTCTATGTTTATGAAGAATTGAGCAAATTATGCGTCACAATATTTACATCGAACTCATTCTACTTCATTCCCAAAAGATACAGATACCTTCGGGAAGTATACCAATCATATCTTCCATGTACACATAATAAAATAAAAATTAAACAAAGCATTAATGAAGAAAATATATAATTAATGAGACTAAAAGAACATACATTCCAACAACGAATTCAGTCCACCCCAATACTAGGGTCATTGTCGATGGAGGATATCCTAAAAATTACATTGACCAAGTGCTCACAACATTCTAATTAACCAGAAACAAGGTCATTAGTCGGGGCCAATTCCCTTTAAAAAAAAAAAAAAAAAAAAAAAGAGTTGGTTTGAATTCAATGGACATGATCAAATACTCAAGACCATGTGATTAGTGTAACATTATGGTGACTCTCCTACACATTGTAGCCCACGATTTTTATTTTTGGGGACTCTGGTGCATGTATGAAATAAGCTATTTTGTATAAATCAGTAAATGCCCCCAACACCAATTAAACTGATACTGCAAAGGGTTCCCACAATTCTACCACTAGGATAACTCAAGCAATCTTACCACTAAATAATAATTATATAGCATGGATAAGAACCATGGACACCTCCAAGAACCACGTCAAAAACAAGGATTGTGAGAAGTCACAAATGACAACAGTATAGAAATAAAAAATGAGACTTTGAGAGATAGTTGTTGGGTGTAAAATAGTTCTACCATGCAGGTGTATATATACATGCATCTTGATGGGTACAGGGAGGGGCTTGAGACGGTGCCTAAAGAGGAAGTTTGTTGTTGGCAGAGAGTCGCTTTGGTTTCTTTTGAACTACGCCTGTTTGTTTCACCAATTACTACGGTAATGTAAATAATGTAAAGAAAGTGCAATGATTGGGAATTACTTTACCAATTTCTTGATAACATCTGTACTTGACTGCGGATTTTTATGTTTGATATATTAGTGATAAAGTTGTAATGACAACAAATTTTTTTTTTATTTTTTATTGATGTCAAATCATCATCAAAATACATAGATTTCGTTGTTTAAATTTGAGATTTTTACAATAATACTATGAAAAAGTACAATAATTACAAATTACTTTACCTATCTTCGGAACACAAGAGATGATTAAGTGAGACCTTGAACTCACCCAAGATAGTGCAGCCCTTACCGTGGGGCCCACCTTGATGTATGTATTCTTTATTCACAATGTCGATCCCTTTTTTTAGATCATTTTAGAGCATTATCCAAAATAATGAAGCAAACCCAATTATCAAGTGGACTATACCATAGGAACCAGTGGTGATTGAACTACCTACCATTAAAAACTTCTTAGGGCACACCTTAATGTTTCCGTGTCATTTATTTGCCATCCAATCCGTTGATAAGGTCACATAAGCCTGGATGAAGGGAAAAGAAAAAGAAAAAGAAAAAAAACCAAATATCAGCTTGATCCAGTTTTGTGGCCCATTAATGGTCAATCACCACTCTTTCCTATGGTATGGTCCACCTAATAATTGGATCTGCCTTATTTTTGGGATATTGCCCTAAAATGATCCCGAAAATGGATGGACGGTGTGGATGCAGAATACATACATCAAGGTAGGCCGCACAGTAAGGGGCCATGCCTTCTATGGGTCTCGCCTAATCGGCTCCCTCATTTGCATTTGACTGACAGTGGTAAAATTACAATGATGACAGATTTCCTTTAAATAACTTTTGTAATTGGCGAAACAAGCAGGCCCAGAGTATTTTTGTAATTCATCCTCATTGGCCCGCACCCCACTGCATCACCATGTCCAACAAAATGATCCGAAAGCCTCTCCTCTGACTGTTATTCCCTTTGTGTATTGTTTGAAAAAATTCTTCTCAATTAATATATTTAAAGTCTATAGAAAAAGTGAGAGATTTTTTTTTTTTTTCTTTCTAAGGTTGTGAAATTAGGCCAATTATTTTGAAAATCAAACACCAAAGTCTTTACAATTTAGAAGATTCAAACATAGTCGATGACCCACCATCATCATAAAAGCTGCATTTTGGTTTCACTAAGAGTAGAACTATGACAATCTATGCTAATAAGAATACTCCTTCAAACCAAATTCTCTTATAAACAGAATTTGGCACGGTTATGGACTGCAGCAATGTTCACATTTGATTTGAAACAAGAACTTCAAAAAAATCGATATTATCGATTTGAATAGAAAATTAAGCTATACCCTTCAAACTCATGTAGAATTCTGCGACAATCTTCATGGAATCCTACGGATGTTTTCCGTTTCTTTTACGTCGAAAAAACTTAACTAAATTCGGCATTACCTTCCTCTTCTTCCTAAGTGTGATCGAGCTCGATCTTGGGGTATTTCTACCTCCAGGTGAAGCTGGCCTCCTTACCTTGGCCCTTCTAGGCGTCGAGGGGATGCTGTTATCTTTCATGGACTTTCTAGGAAATGTGGCCTCGATTGGCTGCAAGTTTTCGTCGTTGGCCTGCTTCTCGCGTTGTCTCCAATTATGCAGCTCGCCCTCAACTTCTCTCTTCACTGTCAATGCTTTCTCGGTTTTGTGCATCTCTTGCTCTTCCATCACCCTCAGTTCTCTAATCTCCCGGTGGGCCATCTCAGTTTTCATCAGTATCTCCTTTTCACCGGCCTTCAATGCTTCGATCCAGGCCTGAGCCGCTGCCACCTTCTTATCAGCGATCTCTTCGGCGCCCTCAGCTCGCCGAGTCAAGTACTCATATTCGAAATTGGAGATGGTTATAGAGGAGCTATGTTGGGACAATGAAGCTCGGGCCCGCATGGTTTTCTCAGTGAGTGCCCTCAAGTTCTCGAGAGCTGCCGCTTCAGATGCTTTGACCACTTCAAGCTCCTGCGTTGCAGCTTGCAAGCTCTCCTCCTGTAACTCAATGTTTGACTCTGTCTTTTGCATTTCTAGTTTGATCTTCGTGGTCTCTCCGTCAATCAGCTCTCGCTCTTTCTTTCCCGCTTCCATTTCAGTTTGTAGCTGTTGGAGCGTGGCTGATAGATTGGTCACAATCGACCTTGCCTTTTCTTCAGCTGCAGTCATGGATTCCAATTTGGATTTTGCTCTGAGGAGCTTGGAATTGAGATGGTGAACTGTGGAGTCTGTCTTCTCCTCTAATTTCTTCAAGTGGGTCGTTTCCTCCGTGACGTGCTTCAGCTCGTTTCGGATTATATCCATTGAAGCCATGAACTGAAATCCTTCTTCTCTAATAGATGCCAATTCCTTTTTGGCTTCATTCAATTCAGCGGTGGTGGACTCAAGCAATTCCTCTTCCCTTCTCATAGAAATCTCATCTACCGAATCCAGAGAATCCCACTTCTTCTTTTCAGCATTTCGTTCCATAGCCTTGACTAATTTCAGTTCATTTTGCAAGACATCAGCATCTGAAGTCATGGTTTCAAGCTTCACTTCGAGCTCTTTAGAATGGTTGATTTCTTGAATAAGATCCTTAACCCTCTTTTGAGTTTCCTCCATTTTTGCTGAAAATCGAGCTGCCTCAGCCTCTCTATGAGATTCGATGGCTGCATACTCTTTAACTGCTTCCATTCTAGCCAGTTCAACCAGTACTTCCTCTTCATTCGTTTCCTCGATCTCTTTCTTGATTGCTTCCATAGAGCTTGAGTATGACCTTGCTCTAGAAATGGACATTTCGGTTAGCTTCTCAGCTTGAGTTTTTGCTTCTTTAACGGAAGCTATGTCCAGCTTCAGCTTACTCAACTCCTGTTTTACAGCTTCCAGTTCCCTCATCACTTCCATGTACTGAATTTTGCTTGTTTCCCCAACAGAAAAAGCTGATTCGTCTTCATGTTTCTCACGTTTCTTTAGTCCTCGAAGCTCCTTCCTCCGTGCTCTTGCTTTTGCATTCGATTCCTCGATTTGTTGACTTACATCTTTCACCGTATGTCTGGCATTGGTGAGTTCCGTTTCTGCTTGAGCTCTTACATTCTCCGAAAATTTCCAGGTGTCGTTGAGTCGACCAATGTCTCTTTTTGTGAGATGCAGTTCTCTTGCCTTCGAAGGTGGCTTCTTTAGGATATAAGTTCAGTCAAGTTGTTAGCTCAACGAGGCAATAAACTCACCAAAATAAGCAAGCAATCAAGATTAATGTAAAATTCCAATCAAAGCATTAAGGGTGTGTTTGGATACATAATCAGACTGAATTACAGTAATTAGTATAATAAAGTGGAAATAACCCAAATGAAATTACCTTTTTTAGAGTTTGCATTGAGGGACTGCGCTCCAAACTGCAATTGCATTACTTCCAATTCCAAGATTGAGTTGAAAGGAACTCAACTGCAATTTGTGAGGGCTACTTTTCTTGTTGTAACACTACAAACATCGTTTACTTTCCCCATTTCCTCTTGATTAAAACGAATGTTAGCAATTCAATGTACTTGTGCATCCAAACATGGCTAAGTTTGTGTTTTGGTCCTCAGTTGAATTTCATTCAATTCAATATAGAAGAATGACCAATTTGGGGGTGGGCCATTTTAATTCATAAGGACAACCAACCTCAAATTAGACCTGAAACTACCTTAATTTGAATTTGGGTTTTGACCCTCTTTGTGAATGAAATGGGGCTAGTTCCACTTGGATCACTTCCAATTCATTGATTTGAATAAATTTCAATTCAATTCAATTGAGCATCCAAACACAACCTTAGCTTGTGTTTGGACATGTGATTTACTTGGATCATTATAATTGAGTTGCAGTGATGTGGAACGATCGTGATTTTTATCCCAATTAGAACTATCAGCTATTTAGCAGATATCGCGGATATGGTTTTTGTTTCGAGTCCAGAAGTAAAGTGAATGTACCCACAATAAGGGACTTGTTATTGAATCCGATAACAGAACTTTGGACATTTTGCTTTTTTGCTGCTTACTAATTGCAATCCAGATCAACTGTATATCCAGAGGCAATCTACTAGTTCTCTTGTTGTGCGTGATGATGTAAAGGGATTTAAATTTTTTGCAAATCTTACCTCTGAGAAAGCCATCTGGGTTTTATTCTTCTCTGGTTTTTCACCATGAAACTTTTCGCCATACATGCTAACAGCTGCTTTAACTGACCTGATTCCGCCTCAATTTTTGGCTTCTGTCCTGTCCATTCCAGCCATGTTTTTAATTCAAACAGAGAAACTGGATCCAGTATTCCTACAGGGAGAAGGGGGAAAAGAAGAAGAAAAAAAAAAGCGACTTCTCTAATTCGTACTCTTTTCTTGCAAATAAAAGCAGTAGCTTTCTAACCAAGTTGGAAGCAGTTTGTTGGGAATCAAGCACAGGGAAAGAACTGTGGTCTGATTGTATGGTTCTCCCAATGTCGGTGAACCTGGGCCATGCTGCATTCTAGGCCATTCATCTAGTATGTCCCACTGTGGATGATTCAGATGGAATAATTCCCCTGATCAGAGATCTTCACCACCACACAAAGATGATTAGAAACAATAGTCCACATTTCAACACCTTCGTATGGCGAGGATCTTATCAGTAGGATATTTCCCACATGATCCATCCAAAGTGGGGGCCTACTAGTAGCGAATCACAAGCGTCAAGCAATAGTGCAAGTGCAAAATTCACTTCCTCATTTAACTGATTTGGTTTATTTTCAAGAAACTGTCTATCTTTTAAATGAATTTCAATTCGACCCTGCGATTCAAAAATTTTGAAGTCCCATTTACAAATGTTATTCAGAAGCTGCTATTTGCACGCACACTGACTGCAAAACACACGATCCTCTCTACTTTTGGGTGATGCAACAGTACAATTTTTGTACAATTGTTGTACTATTGTACAACCAAAATTGGGAAAAAAATGGGTGTGTCCATCATTCTCCTTTTGCTTGGAAAATTTATGAATTATTTGAAAATAAGAACATGAGATTAATATACACCGATAAAATCTTGGGAATTTTAAGTGAAATTAATCTTTACACCCCATGTTTGATGGTTCTAAATATTGCCTGTAACTGAGTTGACTCAGACGAGTTTGTCTCAGTTTCAGTGGGCAAAGGAACAAACAACCAGACCAAAACAAGACCGAAATGGAACGAGTCAAGGTGAGTCATGCCGAGTCACATCCAGAAACCCAAATATTCAAGACCATTGTGCACACAGCCTTACTTTCCTACTGGAATAGAAATACTATTCTGGTAGGAAAATAGTTTTAAAAAAGGAGTACATCTATCAGACATATGGTGTGCAAACCATATTTCTAGTCATCAACTCTACATACAGAATTTCCATTATTTTCTAATTAAACCCATTTCCATCTATCAAAAAATGAAAAACAAATTAAAAATTTCCCACAAATAATTATAACCCATTTTTCTTCATTTTCATATCGTCGCAGGAAAAGAACTTCACCCAACCTATTCAACTAAAAGCACACAAAATTCCAATCTCCATTTTATCTAAAAAACCCAATTGCAATTAAAAAAAATATATACCAGAAAATCCCCATTTCTCATCAAATTTCAATCATTTAAAGCAATTTTTTCAAGGATTGTAGCACAAGAACATGAGATTGAGAAAACCCAAAAACACATACCTGTAACAAAGAGGCCTTTAGCTGGTGCTCTCTGTAACCTTGGAGATGGTGTTGGATTTCAGTCTTTTACATGGAGGAGAAACCATGAAAGAGGATAAAACAAGGAGAGTTCTTTTTATTATTATTATTATTATTATTATTTTTTCTTTCCTTTTTTTTTTTAAAAATAAATTTTAATTTCTAATTTTTAATTTTTTATTTTTATTTTTTATTTTTTAAATTTTTTCAGGTTGGAAATGTCACCACTCTCATTTAAAAATATTCAATTTCTCTGAAGACTGCATTCTGTTATTTGTCTGGCAGTTAAGTATTTAGGGATAGACATTCGTGGTAGTTTACCACCATTTATTTTAAGCTGCGAGGCCCATATGCCGTACACGTGGCAAGACCATCCGAGTAGGGGGTCCCACCACAGATGGAGTTGATTGAAATTGACACTGATGGAAGGATGTTAAATATCTGATTTCACTCAATGAATTTAGACCACTGATTTTTATATTTTAACCGCAAATTTTTTATCTCCATAAAGCCTACGGTTAGGATCATTCAAAACTCTTTATTTTTGGTACATTATTTATCTTGTTGGGCCCTTCTATTCTGAGGGTCTGGATTGATCTGGATGTATGCCATGTCACGTGTAATGCAGGTGACAAACCATACCTAAAAAAACGGTGGTGAACTAACAGCATAGTGTGATTGTTTCATCAGTATCAAAACGTCGTTGTCTTGTGAATTCACCAAAGCTATGATGGGCTTCTGTCTAATATCATCACAGCCACACAAAAATTTCGAGTGTAGAAAGATATTATTTGGCTCATAAAAATGGTATTGATTGATTCAGAGCAGCTTTGTTAAGGCCCCATGCAACCAGATGCCGTCCATCAGGTGGGCCACGGTTGTAAATGTCCTACCTAAAAAGTCAGCCCTTTCTAATGGCGAGGTCCCCTCCTTTTTTTTTTTTTTTTGCCAACGGTCTACATCCAACATCAATGTGTGGCCGGGCCCCCCTATTTTTTAGCCCAGGTCATGCACGTGCGGTTTCCACCTGATAAACGGTTCTGATGGGGCGCACGTATGTTTGGCACGTGTGGAGATGTGCTTAGCGAATCTATATGTTTCGTACACGTGTAAAATGATTGCGTATTTGGACACCCGTTGTGAAAGGGGAATGATCACATGCGTTTTGTTTGAACGCATCTGAATTACCATACGTGTGTGGGTCCGCTATGATGTGTTAATGCCATCCAATCCGTCCGTCAGATGTGGCTCCCAATGTTGTATCTAGATTTCAAAATTCAGCATGTATCAGAACTTTGGTGGGCCACAACAAAGAGAACCATGGCAAACATTGGAAAGAGAGTCTGACATGGATGAGTGGGCGACCCTGCCAAGACGGGAAACGGATGGGATACTCCCCTACCACCAGCCCAGTGGCTGGTGGTCGGTGCTTTGTGGGCACCACCATGATGTATGTGTTTCATCCATTTTTACGTATCATTTCAGGGCTTGATACTAAAAATTAGATGGATATAAATCTCAAGTGGACCACACCACAGGAAAACAACAGTGATTGGATATCCACCATTAAAATACTCCTAAGGCCCACTGTACTGTTTATTTGAAATCAAATCTGTTGTGAAAAAACAAAGATCAGCTTGATCCAAAACTTTTATGGCCCCCAAAAAGGTTTTTAATGGTTTACGCTCATTCAACACTGTTTCCTATAATGTGGTCCACTTGAGATTTGAATATACTTAATTTTTCGTCTCATACCATAAAATGATATGAAAAAATAGATGCACGGCATGGATGAAACACATACATCATGTTGGAGCCCACGGAGCACCGATCACCAGCCATTGGCTGGTGTCAGGGGGAGTAGCCAATCCGTTCCCGCCAAGATGGTGACATGAGGTGGTGGGAGTTGATGGACGCGGCTTTCTTGCTGCGCAAGGATGCTGGGTAGCACCCATATGATGTTTTTGAGAAATCCATCTCGCCCATCAGTTTCGCGAGCTCATTTTAGGATGTGAGGCCAAAAAATGAGGTGCATCCAAAAACTCAAGTAAGCCACGTGAGAGAAAAAAATAAAAGGAAAAAAAAACTCCTACCGTTGAAACCTTTTCAGGCCCCACCTTAATATATATATGCTATCTAAACCGTTTAGAAGGTCATTCCCAGTTGGATGAAGTGAAAACACCGTAAATATAGCAATTCTTCAACGGTGCTCACTGAATGCCCACCGTTTCCTCTCGTGTGGCTCACTTGAGTGTTTGATACATCTCATTTTGGTCATAAATCCTAAAATGAACTCGAAAAAGGGATGTACGAGGTGGATTTCTCAAAAACATCTCCTTGTGCAGTAACTTCCTGGAAAAGGCTTTTGCAGAAAATCGGACTTGATTGACGTGCAGATACCGTAGATAGGTCGGCTGATTATTTATTCGACCAAGCAACTTTCAAAACATATGTAATTGTAGTAGAAACATGACAAAGCTGGATGCGATTGGGTGACGTGTTAAACCGTAGCCCCCTCTTTTATAGCATAAACAGTAGCTGATCACATCCTGCCACATCACAGGTTCAAAATTTATATCCATTTCAAACATGCTTTGTCCAACTTCATCTATGAGACTGGCATGTAAGACGGTGAAATCTCACCCTAACCCATCTATGAGAGTGGCATATAACGTGTGAAATCTCACCCTATTGGGTTACCATGGACAATCCATCGTACTAGGGTCACTATACAATCAGCACAGTGTGTCATTCAACGTAGTCATCCTCGGGTTCTGGTCCTTGCCTCAGTGGTATAATCTGAGGAGTTTCCACTGGAGGTCTTGGGTTGGAAACCATAGGCGGTGAAATCCCACTACAGCGTGCGTGGGTGTGTACGTAGGGTGAGTGGGTAAAAAAAAAAAATTACAAGTTGTAGCCCACACAAATGTATATATTGACCATAATGGCGATTGGAAAATACAATTCAAGCTATCTATTTTATTCAGCCTAAAGGTTTTTATGGTATAAGAGATTTCTTAATTAACTTCTCCATTCTTCCATGTTGATGGCTCTCAACCGTGTCTTGAAAAATTCTTATTACAATATTGAAAATAAACATTTAGCAACAATCAATCCCTAATACATCGAATGGCAGTGAGTTGATCAATATCTTTGTCGAGCATTGGCTTCCTCAAGGGGAAAACTATTCCGAATCCACTTTAACTTCTCTGGACTTCTCACATAGACTCTTCAAATCCACGAGTAAAAGAACAAAAAAATAGAAAATAAATTCTATTGAATAATGCATTCCCTTGCATCATTATATATAATAAAAAAACCAAAATTCATAATTATCAAAAATAGCAAAATTCTAAATCTGATAAAACTCTTTTAAAGCCTAATTTTTAAAAATAAAAATTTCAAATAAACTTTTGCTAGAAGAGTCCTAGCATGATTAAAAGTTATATCTAAAAAGAAGAAAATCTAAAACTCTAAAAATATATATATATTAAAAAATTCAGAATTACTAAAAATAGTAACTTTTCTTTAAAAATTCGTTTTTGAGCTAAAAGAGCGCGTTTTCTGACGAAACGAATAGATGCAACCACAATGTGGGTTGGTTCACCTCAGATGGCCTGTTTCAATAAAGATTGATAGGTTATGCGCCCCGTAACGATACCCAGATCAAAAGTTATGATCAATTTACGATCCACCTTCTTTTGGTCGAACCTTGCTAGGAATGTATTTGTGCCATTTTCTACATCAGTTTCTTTTCTTCTTCTTCTTTTTTTTTTTTTAAATTTTTTTTTTTTTATTTACAGTTGTTGGGCTTTCAACATTTCGTGTGACATGGTAATCATTAGAAAGCATTTTTCTTCCCACTCTCGGGTTTGACTCATAAACCTTAAAGGAGAACTTTACAAAGTTTAGAAAGAGAGCTTCTTTATCAATGAGTATATGCAAAAGGTGAAATCTATCTTTGATAACCTAGTTGTGGTAGGTAAACCAGTTGATGAAGACAACTTAGTTGAATATGTCCTCAATGGTTTTCACATGGCTTATGAGTCGTGTATTCACGTGATTCAAGCACACGAGACACCCTACTTATTGGAAGAGTTACATGGTGTTCTTTGTTAGGGCACTTATTTGTGCATCTTGTTGGTCAATCACGTGTGTCTGTATGTCATGCAGTCGATTGAGCCATTGAAAATTAAAGACTGAAGACTCATGAACACTTGGAGCATCAATGAAGTGAAGAACAAGTATATGAGATATCTTGGTGATCCTAACCTTAGATCCAAACAACCCTAGCCTCTCGGTGATCTTAACCGTAATAGGTAAACCATGTTTGATCATCCATTAGCCTTAGGAGCTTAATTGAAACATGATAAGTAAGGCTAGTATAAGCAATAAGCTGTTGTGAAATCATATGCCCAAAACAACAATTTTCAAGTAGATCTCAATCCTATTGACAGGTTGTCGATAGAATTCAATGAGATCGATGTCTCACTTGATGGCAACGAGTAGGTAGTATAAAAATTGTCCGGCAACATTTCCTCTGGAATTTCATATTGCTCGATCTCATTGAGGACCATCCCATCGAAGGGCCTTCGATCCCTTTAAATGACCCTTTGATTCGATTGATAGATCTGTTAACTAGACATTGGAAACCAATTTCTATAAAAGAGGCTTTCGATTCATGGGCAATATGATAGTTTTTTTTTTTTTGTGAGTTAGAAGCCTTAATATATTCCAATACTTTCCAATGCTTCTACGCTCATACCCAAAATGATTAAAGCCATATTGCATGTGATTAATCACTCACATGAATATTCCAAGCTCCTAATGAAGATGGTCTTATTTCCTTGCATTCTTTAAAGAATAGACACTAATCTAATATGAAAACTCTGTCTTTCAAACATCTAGATGAATCCCCATTTGGAAATCAACTAAGTCTTTAGTTGTAAGAGATTTAATCAAACCACTTCTATTATCTTGGTAGCATCATTAGAGTATCAAGTGCAAGGTAGTCGATACAAGGAAGCGGAAGAAGATCAGCTTTAAATAATGAAGGAGCACAAGGGGAGCTGATTGAAGCATGAGAGAGCATCAATCAAGCAACCCAAGCAAGTCGCATCAAAGGGGCTAAATCCGACAAGTTATGTAACATCCTGGATTTTCACTGTTTTGGATTTCCAAAAAAAAAAAAAAAATCCTTAAAATTTCTTTTTAATTAACTTATAAAATCACTTAATGACCATTAGCACTCAATATCAGTTTATACTGGGGTGGACCAGTCTAGTTATGATGGGACCAAGTGCGGGTCGCCAAGCCAGATGACCTGTTTACACTTAACAACAGCCCGTGTGCGCCGCCCAGCGACCGAGGAAGGTCAGAAAAATCTAAAAATTTAGGAAATCATAGATCTCACTGGGCTTGTGGTCCATCGCGGACTATGGACCCAGTGGACACCCAGAACTGGGAACTGGCACTAGCCGAATGCACCCCACCAATGCCGGAATTGGAATCTGGCACTTACAAATGAAACCAGGATACCGGGCGTTCCAGCCGTCAGATTTCTTCCAAAATTACGGTGACGGTTTAATATATTTTTCTATACCTGTCCACCAAATCTGGGTCCCGATCGTGGCACGGTGACTATTGATCGCAAATCAGGCCCGTACGATCAAACCCCATATCCGATCATTTTCAAATTTTGTATGGCCCTTCATCGGGCCATAGACCACTTATCCTATAAATTTCATGGCCAGAGGGCCACCAGAAATGCCCCATCAATCAGAATGGCCCCCACAGGGCCACTTAAAGGTCGGAAACGCTTACTCAGACCTTATATCCATTCATCCGTTTGTCCTCAATTTTTGCATGGACCCTCATTGGGCCATGAGGGACCTACACACCAAATTTCGTGGCCTAGGGGGTGTGGGGTCCACCCCAAAACCCATGTAGAGACCTAGAAGGCTATTTTGGGCAATTGACGGAACTTAAGGCCAAGGGGCCGAACTCTAGCAAATAAAATCCCTAACCCTTATCTCATAACCCCCACCACAACCACCATTGCTGTAACGCCCTGAAATTCGAGGGTCGAGTATGAACTCAACTCCCGAGTTCCAACGCATCATTTATGCAACATAGATAATAATGGTTAAATGTTGTCTGTGTTAGAGCAATAAGCATGAGTAAGATTATACCAAAACAGTAATTCATACTCCAGATCAATTGTATAAAGGCAAGCGGAAGACTGAAATTGTATATATAAGGTATGTAAGGAAACAAAACCATCATGAACTCAAGAGTATGAACACTAACTGAGTACCCATATACATGTATTGTTTCTGAGTCAAAAAGTCAAAATACAACTAGAAGATGAATCCTGAAATCCCCGCGATGCAGTCGGCCTAAGCAAAGCCGTCAGAGTACTGCATGAATGAGAACTCGTCCTGGTCCTCATCATAATCAGGCTCTGCCTCCTGAACCGACGTGTCATCTATACCTGTGACAGAGTCTGGTTGGTGTGTACAACACCGTCCCGTAACGTGGGAGTGAGTAGCTAACTCAGTGGAACAATAAAGCATAGGTTAACATGTTATCAATTCAGTTAAGCAGTAATGATAAAGCAGTACAAGCAAACAATCCTAACTACTCTTATTAAATGCAAGTATGAAATGACATGATGGATGCCCTTGCCAAACCACCCTCATGCGACACCGTCTTACGTTCGTGAATGCGTTCATCCCTCAGTGCTCCACATCTACTAGGCACATGCAGTGCGATGATGAGCATGATTACCGAGTAATTATTAGTCCATTTCAAGCAGCAGTATTGGAAAACTAAGGTACCTCCCTTGTATCATTCCCAAACATGATCCATTCTAGGGTCGTCAGTCCTAGTTAATCTCAGACGATGGTGCATTTTCTAGGTCACTGCAAAGGCTGCCAGGGCTGTTACGCACAAAGGTTACACCACTCCCCCATCACCTTTTTAACGGTTCATCACTATACAGATACAGGCCTAGTCCATACTCTATATACTGCGGTAAGACTCGTCGCCTCACCGCAAATTCAGAGTATGCTCGAGGTCACTACAAAGGGCTCGTCACCAATCAGTGTAGGCCGACAGCTCGAATATAGTGTCCCATACCACCATAATCGGCTCACGAGTCTGGTTGCTCACTGGTCACTACGGGGAGGCACATGGCCCCAGCGTACGCCGACAGCTCGACTACGGTGTCCCATACCACCATGTCCGGCTCATGAGTCTTAGTGGATCGAGGTACCATGGTTAACAGGATTCTCACTGGTAAGTTTGGTACCCTAGGTTCAAGCAGTAGCGACTAAACATGGTGAACATACATAAGACATAACGGTTTACTTGACGTGCTCGGTTAGCTCGAGCGCACAACAAGTTGAACGATATGAAGCGCCGAAGCACTTCGTGTGGCCAACCACTATCGCCAACCGAAGTACGACTCGGGTTCGTCAAACACATCCTTCGTAGCGACATGAATCTCAGCCACGATCTCAAGTCTAGTACCGAATGTCTGGACTATAGACATAGTCCCAAACTCAATCAATCTTTACTCATAGCATGTGGTGTAAATCATAATAAACAAAGTAACTCAAGCATGTTAACAAGCATGTCATAAAGCATGTTATAAAACATGTTACAAAGCATGTTATAAAGCATATTATAGAGCACTATACAAATAGGGATACAAACACATATATTTCATAAGTGAGTGGTTAGAGTAAACAACCACATGGAGGAAATCATACATGCCTCTAAGGTAGTTGAGAACCCCATCTCAACACCTACCTAAGGCACTAACATCTAAGTACTTACCCTCACAAGCATTTTCACAAACATTTAGAGTACACTATTTCAACATACATGATGTATGTTAGTAAAATATGCATTAGGGCTATCCTTTTGCCAAGCGAGTATTTTATCCGTGTATATCATATTCATACAACAAATAATCATGACAAATACATCTTCAAAATTTATACGTATACGGTATTTTCTAGAATACACAATTTCAACATACATAGTGTATATAAGCAAACATGTATTATGGCGATTCCTTTCGCCAAATAAGTATTTTATCCATATACCATATATTCATACAACAAATAATCATGGAAAACTCATTTTCAAAATTTGTACGTATACAGTATTTCTACGTATACCTAGAGTATGTAAAATTCTATATTCTACATCTTTAATCGAAATAGGAAACAGAAAGCACTTTGTACATGTGCAATTACATGCAGATCATGAATCTATCATTATCTGACATTGAAAGTGTTGAAAACTGTAACCTATACACCTAAAGTCCTCACCTTACACCTTAGGATTGCAACGAATCAGCTAGGTTCGTTAGGCTTCCGTATTCGGCACCTTAGTAGCCTAAAGAATGAAATAGGTAGCTATTTCATAACCTAACCTTCACACCCCAAAACAGATTTAGGGTTAGGGTTTCTTACCTTAAAACGGAGTCGGTATCGCCGGAAAAGCGACAAGAAAGGGGTGGTGCAGCCCGTGTGGCGACTGGAAACAGTAGCAGGGAGATTCTCCCACAACTCTCTAGCTTTCTCTCTTTT
>JAJHSJ010002149.1:0-60919 GCA_021015155.1 Magnolia officinalis | reverse complement strand
AGTCAGTAAACCCCACAACAGAAAAATCGTGCTAGCCTATGTTGCTATATGTGTTGTGTGACCAAGTTGGTCATTCCTTTCGAGCTCGATTTATGGTACCAAACAAATTGTAAGGACTTTAGTCTTAGTGACCCACACAATGAATGATCCACATTAAAGTTGGCCTAACATGGGACAGTGAATATTTGGAGGACTAGCATACTCAAGGGATAAGTTCTTGTTGTGCTGAAAACCAAATATAACTTTCTACTTTTTTACTAATAATAAGTTGTTTACGGAACATGCTACATGTTTATCTCATTAAAGAAGAAACCAAGATAAGTAGCTTATTCTGAGTAACTTATGTTCCAAACGATCCCTAAATGGACTTGTCATAGGCTGGGTTGGCCCAATTTTTTTCCCCACTCAGGCTTCCAAATGCTGTGTTAGGCCCATGCTCAGTTCAGGCTAGGCTAGGCCTTATGTCTAAATGGGCGCCCGGCCTTAGTCTGACCTTGTCCAAACCCAGCCCATTCCACCTCTTAACTCATAATGCAGCTAGTTCAATGGATTCACTTGGATAGCCTTAGCAATTAATCTAAATTGTCTGCTGGTTCAGAACACATTTCATGGGCTACCGTGCAAAAGTACAGTTAATGAACAGTTTAGATCAGTGCATCGACTTTCCAAGTATCCGAATCCAACTAAGGGCACTGTAACTCATGGTGCTGTCAGAGCACTGGACCTTTTCTCTAACACAACAATGGTACAATTTTGTTCCGCTGCATTACTAAATTTGAAAAGGGATGAGTGTATTTGTCATAAAATCAAGGGTTGGTATGGCCCACCTGAATTACAGATGGGCTGATTTTTATGCCCTAGTCCTGAATTTTTATGTGGTATCTAATGGATGGAGTAGATTTTGTATGGTCACCATAGTAGTCCCTAAAAAAATCAAGGGTGAATGTCTATCTGCCAACTGTTTTCTTTGGAATTGCCCACCTGAATTACAAGCCAATATGCTGTTTTGGCTTCAAACCTATACTGGGATTACAGATCTAATGTCACGGTGGATCTCTGTAAACATCACCATAAGCCTCACTAAAAATCAAGTTCCCACATCCCTCTTTAATGGTACAGATAGATTATTTAAGAGGGAGAATTGTATAGGATATCACTATTGGTTTTAACAAACCCACCACGGTGTTTATGTAAGATCCACTACAACCATTAGATATATAGTCCAGTATTAGGCCCAAAGACATAAAGATAGGATTGATCCTGGGTGATACCAAAGGAAATAGTTATCCTAGTGATGTTGACCCTTGATTTTTATATAGCTCGCTATGATAATTATTTAAATCCACTCCAACCATTAGATTCTACACAAAAAATTATGCATATGGCAAAAATATCATACCTATGCATGATTCACATGGACCACACTAATGGAAATAGTTTAGAGGATAAGCATTGTCTTATATATTGTTTCCTATCATTTGGTCCACTCGATTCATTAATGGAGCTAATTTTTGAGTTCTTGGCCTAACATGGGGTGAATAAAGCTAATTTTCGGGTCATTGACATAACATGGGGTGGTGCACCTTGTGGATAAGGTGAGTTTTACATAAACATCACAGTGGGGCCCACCCACCCATTTGCTGGTAAGGCAGCATTAATGATAGTGGAATGATAATTATATTGATTAATAAGATAGCTTTTTAAAAACCTTTTCTAATAAGATGAATTTTGTACTAACTAGGTAGTCTTTTAATTTCATATTAAGTATACAAGTTTTAGAAAAAATTCTTAAATATAAGGGAATTTTACAAAAAGAACCTACATGCTTAATATGAAATTTGCATTTCAATACTATTTTCAAAAAGGTTTTCCACAAGCTACACCATTGGATTACCTTCCCTTAGATTTGGAGCCAGGTGGGAGGGGCAAGCAAAGGGCGGTGGTTGGGTAGCGGCTCGATTGAGGCCACGGAGATGTTTATGTTAAATCCACCTTGGATGGGTCCTTATTCATGGCTTTGTGGGAGACTCACAAGAGTTTCAACACTAAGGTCATAGGCTCGAGTACCCATTTTGGTGTGTGCAGGTGTGAGAAAAAAATTCCACCTCAATCCATCAGGTATGTCACCTCAGTTTAGACCTAGGGTCCAGAAATCGATCCTCTCTACGATTTAAGTGGACTAGATGATTGGAATAAGTATACACAACAACACTCGCATTCTAAACTATTTCCCTTAGTGTAGCCTCACCTCCGGATTTTTGCGCCTCAGGCGGATTTCACATATTCTCACCATCTAAAAATCAAGGGGGACTTCTCTATGTCAATTGTTTCGCCTGAGTTAAGGTTCAGCCTAATATTTTGGACCTAGGCCTGATATATAAATACACATCTAATGGTCGGAGTGGATCTAACATACCAACTCAGTGTCTATGCAAAACTCACTCCATTCATTAGATGCCCAATCTCACATTAGGCCTAGGACTAAAATATTAAGCTGACCTTATTCAAGTGGCCGTATTAAAGGAAAACATCTAGGGTAGAGAGAGTTGCAATTTTGATTTTTATAGAGCCCACTTGGTAATTATAAGAAATCCAATCCAACCATTAGATGCTACACCAACATTTTGGTTTTGGACCTAAAAACCGGTCCCATTCATTATTCATGTGCTGAAGTTTTCTTATCCGTTGAACTCTTTCTAACACTGTGGACCCCCTGCCAAATGGGCCAGAATATCTACAAGGTCATACTACCTGATGGACGGTTTGGCTATTGCGCATGTTAGCCAAATGTTCACGAACTGCCTTGTACACGCGTGTGGGCCTGGCAAAGCTCAATGTGGTGATCGTTTGATCATGAAGGTGCAGACCACTTGCTCAAGCTGATAACACAATATGCAGAGGTATGTTGCGACCATGGCTCGGTGAGCCATACTATTCATGTGATGGGCCGACCCTAGCCCACCAATGTTGGTAGATCTTAGCCATCCAATGTTGGGCCTTTTTTCAGTTGTAGTAAACCAATGCTGTATTTCTTTTCTTTTATCTCTTCGTTGCACACAATGCTATATTTCTTTTCTTTTATCTCTTCGTTATACAGGATATCAATTGAAGGATTAGGATTGTGCAAATGAGGGGATATTACATCAAGCTCTCAGCACCGTGGGCTGCTGAATCAGATCATCGGTCTGGATCACCTAACCGTTGGGCCTTCTGCAAACAAGAAGAAGATGGGAGGATACTCTGCATAGCGGCAGCTCAGGTGAAAATGAAGAGGTGATTTACTCCACCCGTGCGTACGTGGCGAAGTGTCATGCTCAGAACTATCATCTGGTGGGGCCCACCGTATTATGCCTGGGACCAAAATCAGGCTAGCCACTCATCAGGGTGGTACACAATTTGGGAAGTTTCTTGTACTAGCCCATTCTTATGATGCAGGACCACTTGAAGAATGGTCCCGCTCAACATTTTTATGGTGGCCCGACGTGATGATGAACGGACCTGATTACCAATGCAATGAACAGGAATAATATCATACATGGTACCCATCTTCATAAGAAGTACATCCGTTTTCAATTCTGATAGATTGGCTCATGGTTTTCTAATCCAGACCATTGATCTCTTTAGATTAACAATCTAACTAGCAATTTGCATGAATTTATCAGATTAGAAGATCCCAACGGTCAATACTATGACCTTTTACATTTCAACGTGGACGATTGTTGTCTTTCTCTTGTTGGGAATCCATTGGTGGGACACGAAGAGAGAGATTAGGATCTTGGTATCCATCGGTGGGCCACGAAGAGAGATTATGACCGTCATACATGTAGAGGATATTTACAAGGATTGCTCTAGCCACAGTGAGGCTCAATATACCCATGGTCATCATCTTCAATTAATAAAAACTTTGAATTCACAATAGAATTTTTTAAATCCACTTAATAAAAAAGAAGAAGATAAAACTCAAATATTTTATTGAATAATATATATTGTCTAATTATCTTAATTACACAATTAATAAAGAAAAAAATAAATCAAAATTGTAAATACAACAAACATCAAAATTCTAATCCTAATAAAAGTCATAATTCTAGCAAAACTCTTTTAAACTTAATTTCTAAAACTATAACTTTTAAATAAACTTTTGTTTAAAAAATTCAAAGCATGATTTTATATATATATATATATATATATATATATATATATATATATATATATATATAAAAAGATGGAAATTTAATTTTTTAAAAATAAAAAATACTACAAAAATTGAAAATACTAAAAATAGATATTTATTTATTTATTTATTCTAAAATCACGTTTTTTAGTTGGAATAGTGCGTTTTCTGGAGAGATGAATTTGTTGCGCAGCACGCCAACAACACAGCGAGCCTAGATCCAATCTCAGGCCTCACCCACAAACGATAAACAGGAAGAAATATAAACTAGAAACAGATCAAAGCAATCCAAAACAAACCACAAGACAAGATATACGTGGAAAACTCCAATCTAAGGTAAAAAAACCACGGACGCAAACTTCCACTATGAAGAACAAAGATTACAAGGCAATATACTAACCTCTCCCTTAGAACTACAGAGAAAATCCCTTGTCCACACCTTAGAAATATTTTCCAATATTCACCTTTTTACACTAGAATAGCCTTAGGGACCCCAATTTATAGTTTTGACAACTTCAGTTGCGAAAGGACTTGCGACACGAAATTCGTGAAACTCCTTTTGCATCCCAGTTACGAAGGACTTGCGATACAAAATCCGCGTAACTTTGACTGGTCGTGGGCGGCCCCAGATGTGACTCCACTTCTCAACAGAATTAATATGATTTACATGGTGCATGTGCTTTTGAGCCAGCCGAGCATAAATTTAGACACATCTTTCAAACATGCTGGGTTTGGACAGTGTACAGCGGTCCATAAGCCCATCTAGGACAAGCCCATTAAGGTTTGAAAGGAAAATTTTATAATACATACAATATGTAAAAGTTCTCATTTATTCTATGGCATTCTTATATTTGTTTTGTAGCCTTTTATCCATCTAAGAAACACTCACGACTCGGGCCTGGCATAAACATCTTAGCCGGGCCCAGGCTCGGGTTAAACTGTTTTGTTCGTCGCGAGGCTTGGACAGGGCTGAGGTAAATGTTGTACAATACGTACTGGGCTTGGACAGGGCTAAGGTCTAGGTTGTACAGTATGTACCGGGTTTGGACAGAGTTCGCCTGGCACCCAGCCCATTGACACCCTTTTCCTGTGAATTCTCATTATATACATTCTTATAATAATATAATAAATAAATAAAAACTCTTAGATTAGACGTTCTCAACCCTTCCCAGAGGCGTTCTCTTTGTGGTTGGAGCATATGTCTAAAATGACACCTATCAAGTTGAGCTTAGGTCGTGATTTTGGAGGGAATTCTTGGTTATGGGCTACTATTTAGACTGGAATGATTTAGTAAGCTTGGGCATTTTGAAAGAAATAAGACGATTTAACAAAGCTTGGCCTGGCCTGACCATCTGCACAATCACCATGTGGGGAGAATGCATAAGATCCACGCCCGTCCATCAGACGCCTCCTGCATATGAACCTAAATAAAAATTGGGTTGGTCTTAAACTCAGACAGGCGCACCAGGCAGATTTTACACTGTTTCTTATATTTAAACCTACTTGAGTATTGGATCAGTGTTAGGTTTGGTATCAATGCTTAAAATGAGGTGTCCCATCTGTTGGATGGATTGGATCTGATACGCATGAACTCCTCCATCCATGTCAGCTAATAATACACACGAATGACTACGTGCAGTCATTAATGGCAATGTTAATGGCTGTTAGGGTACATATTTTGATAGAACACCCCTTTAATGGCTGCTGTTAGGATACATATTTTGATAGAACACCCCTTTGGAACGTGAAATATCAATTTCATTGGTTTTTTGCATCAATCGCGCTTGAAGTTCATCGCCATTAGCCCTTCCGTCACCCTTGCTGCATGATATGACGATCCAACCGTCCACCTGGTAGCATCGAGTAGATGGGCTAATGTTAGAAGATTATAGGATTGATTTTTGTTTGTAACAGTTCCGAGTGACGATCTCCAGTTGGACGGACATCATACCATTGATGGATATATGTATAGATGAACAGTCAAGTATCATCCTTCTCCGTTACAGCTATGCATGTTCTCAAATCTCAACTGTTCATGAACGTTTTCTTGTCTTTCCTCCCCTGGGAAGTAAAAGACAAAATCAGCTCTGTTCATGATTGTTTCAAAGATTACAGGCCGAAAATGAAATGGTCCGTTCACGTGGGTGATGTCGAAACTTCTAGATGATCTGGCTGTTATTTTGGCTTTAATCGTGCTATGTTCACAGATCTAGGTCGTTGAAACCAGATGAATAGTTTGTGGTAGATGTGGCTTTGTCTACTAATTTTGATCCAAACCGTTGAATTTGTCAAATAGTTCTTGGACACTGATCTAAACCATAGAGACCTTGGCTCCTCACCTAGGTCCCTCCTCGATTTGTGGACTCATTTTCCTGCTTGTATCCCTCCAAAGCGAACAACAGGACGGCTCTGCCTTGGATGGCTGTATTTCAAAGATCACATGAATCCGCGCGCGCGTGCCTCTTCTCACCGTCTCATTTTATCACTGGGAGAGGGTGTAGGACGCCCAAAATATCAGGCCATTCACCTATTGGGTGGGCTACACCATAGAATACACTGGAACAACGATAGGAGAACACCCAAGCAGAACAAATGATTGAGTCAGCCTGATTTTTTTTTAGCTCAAAAATGAGTTCGAGCAGGCCCAGCTCGACTCGACTCGGATCAAATCCAACTCAAATTGAACTTTGATCTAACCAGTTCGGTGACTAGGTTACTTTGCCATTGATGTTTCTCACCAACTGTTTGATAAAATGACTCAACGAAATGTGGCCGGTGGCAAAGAAGTTTTGGCTGGTGGCAAGCAAGGTATGTATATGAAACAAATACCTTTTTTCTCTTTGTTTTTTAGTTTTTATGTTACTTAGAAGGTGTTTGATAAAATACCTGTAAAACCATTGCCTCTTTTTGTAAAACAGTGGTATTTTGAAATTGTAGCTCAGGTGTTTGAGAAAATGCCTCAGTGGCGAACTCGGCTCGAACTCTGCCTGAGCTGGCCTGAACTGCTGACCGAACCGAGCCGAGCTGGCCAATCAGGCTCGAGGACCGAGCTGAGTTCGAGCTGAGGTCAGCCAGTGTTCGAATCGAGTTAAGCTGAGGCGAACTGGACTCGGTTTGACTCGATGGACACCCCTAGCAAGGGCTTGACTTATGCTCAAATTTTAGGCCCATTACTCAATTAAGTCAGGTTTAGACACTGCACAACTACTTATCTGGCTCAGCTTGTCCCTTTAGGGTTTACAAGGCAATCTCTGTTATCCTGGCTTGAGACTGGATTAGCCTAGCCCCTGTTCCAAACATGGGATTAGATGGTATGAAATTGCATTTGGTCTCAAAATAAATTTCATCTGGCTTTTGGAAACTATCTCAAGAATTGGATTGATTTAGGTACCATATCATCTAGAGTCCCGACGGTAAATACCAGTATATTTTTGGTGGATTGTGAAATCTACTACATCTGTGGGCCACACATTGATGTATGTATTTTATCAATGCCTGCATCCATATGTGCTATTTACACGTGACGTTTGAGTTGCATATATGCACAAGTGACCAACATTAATGTAAATCTAGTCCGTTGATTGTAGTTTCCTAGTGTACAAGCATAGGTTTTACTTCATACAATGTTTTTCTTGAAGAAGAGTTTGATCTCAAATGTGAGATTGAATGGTCAAAATACATTGGCATTTCCAAACATGCAATTCCATGGCCATTTAATTCAGTGGATCAGCGTTTACAAGGCAACTCCCACAGAGGTTGAGGGTTTTACATTCTACTTTTTTTTAAAAAAAAAAATTCTATTTAATTGGTTTTGAACAATTCTTGGCAAGTTTCCTTATGCCTAGCCCTTTAAGGGTTACAACGTGTTTTAGAAGGAGCTGTGTAAACAAAAGCTCTATGAGACTCACCATGATGTCTATGTGGCATCCACTCCGGCCATCAATTTCTCCAGCCCATGTTATATGCAATGAATCCAAAAAATGAGGTGAATCTAAACCATCGGGAACAACATGAATAGAAATGCTCATCATTGAAACCATTTTGAGCCCACTTGATGATTATATGCCATCCAAAACATTAGTAGCCCAAGAAGGTTTCAAAGGTGACCGCCTGATCATAATCCAAACCCTCTTATGAGAAACTGAACCTGACAAGATGCAGTGGTGCACCAATCAAACTAAATTTGGATCTGATAGCGCATGTGTATATGTGCCCATATTTGAACCCGACAACTCCCGATTTCTTAGTTGGATAGCTCATATATGTGCCCATATTAGTTGAATCTGTAGTGCAACTCAATCCTGATCAGTTGATAGTGCTGATGATGAAATCTGAATGGGTTAACTCATCAATATATTTCCACGTGTGAAAAATAGGACCTTCAACACCTGTAACATTGTTGCACACATGTGAGAGATTTGGTACATTTATTGGTTGAGGATCGGGTCCTCATCATGAAAATAACCTTTTTAAAAAAATCCACTCATCAAGTGGGACATGTTCAAACATTCAAAAACTCAACTTTACCATCAATTTATTAATTTAAGTATTTTGGTACATGGGAACCACATGCTTATAATTCATTGCCTCATGGGACACGGTAATTCTGAAACTTTGTGGATCTACTTTATAATTTGTACTGTTTATTAACAATAATTCATGAACGCGGTGATAAAAGAAGAAATGAGGGCAATCATTAGCCATTGAAAAAAAAAAAGCCTATGGACCTATTGCATGAAAAAAGATGGTATAACGTGTTTGACGGGCTGAAAGTTGTCGCTTGCTTGACTTGAAGCATCGAGTGTGGACCATTATCTGTTTCTCCTCACCATCCATTAATTTTATGTAGCTGTAACCATCTTTGATAATGGATTCGAGAGCCAACACTAAGTAAAGCAACATAGGTTTTTATTTATTTATTTTTAAATAGCCTAATTTTAAAGAGTTTTTTTACCTGAAATTCCTGGAAGCATATCATATTCTCATGATGTTTTTTGACCATCCATATAAATGAAAACATCCCTCCATGCATATGCATAGGGATGCAATATGATATGTCGACTTTACCCTTTACAAGAGATTTTTGCCTAATCGAAGCACCGTCTCTTCCCAATTCTGAGAGATATTTCACTTGAAAATATCAAAAGCTATGTGAGCCTTAACTTATTGTGAATCTGAAAATCCAATCCGATCATTAGTTGAATGGCTTAATTTTATGTATAGGTATTAAAAAATAGCCTTATCTATAATTTAGGTAGACCATACGATTGAATTAATATGATGTATATGATGATTGCCACCTTCCAAACTGTTTCTTTCTGTGTAACCCACCTGATTAATGGATTGTCCTGATTCTTGAGCCCTGATAGTAAATGTTATTGTGAAATCTAATGGTTGGAGTAGATTTCTTATAATGGTTAGCCCTATAAAAAATCAATAGTATCCCAACGGTTTTCTTTGGTGTGGCCCATCTGAATTACAGACAAACCCGGTTTTTTTTTTTTTTTTTTTTTTTGCATTGGCCTAATATCTTATTACACGTGTAATGGTTAGAGTGAATTTCATATACAGATCATGGCAGGCCCGTAAAAAAATTAGTAGTGCAGAGACCATAAGTGGATTTAAGTTATGGTTGTTCATGTCTCCTAGCTTGTCTTAGAAATGTTTAGGTACGTAAGTTGTTGGATGGAGGTGGTTGGGTTTGTTTAGTTTAGCCTTGCCTTTGTTCATGGATTATTATTATTATTATTTTGTCTATAATTGTAAATGGTTGTTTTCCATATCAATAAAATTACAGGTGTTGTGCTCCCACCTTTATGTAAAAAGGAATAAATGAAAAAAAAAAAAAAAAAAGTGTCCTAACTGATGCAGAGAAATAAGGTATTTTGCTTATTTTTCATTCTGAATGCTTGTGTCCAAATGCTTACTCTACACGCATGTTAGCTAGCATAAGGGAAAAGGAAGAGTGTTGATTGGTGTATCAAATATATACCCAAATAGTTGATGGTGGGTTAAGTATCATACTTTTTCTATCCCATTTACAATCTTACATCCATCAACTTTTAAGAGCTTTGCTAAGCCCATATGCATGTGCAGCATATATGGCTCATGTACATGCCATAATGCCAACATGGAATGATGAAGCCAAATCCAATCCATCCATCAGAACCCTAGCCCAAGATTGATCTACTTTTAAGGGGCCACATGCTTAGTGGTAGAGGTGGGCATCGAGTCGAGTCAGACCGAGTTAAGTCCAACCCGACTCGATCCGGTTTTGAAAAATGTCTGACCTGAACTCGATCCGACTCGGTACCGAGTCCAACATGCCTGACTCGATCTGAGTCCGGGTCTGGGCTGGGCTGATCCGAACCCAGTCCGACCCAGTCAGAAATACTGAGTCAGATCGAGTTGGCACCAATTCGGATCGGGATAAAATGGATGGACGAAGGGGATAAAATACATAAATCATGGTGGACCTCACAAAGTTTACTAAGTACGCTAAGCGTACTAAGTTAACTCAGTACAAAACCCGCTTCCTTCCATCTCCACCATTTCCTGTGTGTGGTCCATCCTCTTAACATAAATATTTAAAAAAAAATACTTAAAAAAAAAACGCACATGATGGGCTGCTTCCTGCTAGCTGTTGCCTGCTGGACAGGAGAGAGAGAGAGAGAGAGAGAGAGAGAGAGAGAGAGAGAGAGGAGGAGGAGGAGGAGGAGGAGGAGGAAGGGGCTGGAGGGTTGTGTCTGCCTGCCATACGGGATGGCCGATGGGTGCCGGACGGGAGGGGTTAGGTTTTTCGAATCGGGGCATGTGGCGGGTAGCGTAGAAAGGATTAGGAATTAGGTTTCTTTTATATAGCATACTCGACAACCCGAGTCAAGTTGGGTTTTGGATCAAGTCGAGTCTGACGGATCGAGTTTTGGGTCGAGTTTGTTGGGTAACTCGAACTCAAGTCGGTTTGAGTTCAGATTGGGAAAAGCCTACTCGGTTCGGACCGACTCACCCATTTAGTTCGGGTCAAGTCAGGTCCAAACAAGTCGATCAAGTTGAGTTAGGCGAGTCAAGTCAGTCCGTACCCAGCTCTACGTAGTGGACCAGATTTATTTTAGAAAAACATTTAAAGGTCTGACCAACCTAATGGATGGATTGGATCTCGCACCTATATCCCATGTTGCAACATATGTTGCCATACATGAGCTTATTCCACAGACACGTGTGCTTAGCAAATGATACCATTTGCAAAGCATGGGCACTTTTCAAAGGGAACCTCTGCTAAAATAAAGGCATTCTAGCTTTTCTCAGAGTTTGGAACTCCAAATTTCACACCAACAGTAGGTTGCTCCCTTACATTTAATAATTTATATAGCTAGGGTGACAATGTATATGACACCCATCCCTAGAAAGGTAGGTCCCAGCCTAAATATCATCAGGTGGGCCACACTTGCATTATTGAGTAATTTGTTTCCATAATATATAGTTTTCTACAGTGTTGCCAGCCTGATGAATGGATATGCATGATTTTCATGCATGCCTTTAAGGTGGGCCTACAGCACAGCTCGAACAACAATTGAGCTCTAAGCCCACTATTTTGTGTGCTTGACATCCAGTCCCTAAATTAGGTATGCTTGAAATTTTAGGGCTCGATACCAAAATTCATCTCCATCCCTAGACACAAGAAATAATGCAAGAGGGGACGCCAACCATAAGTTGTATGTGGCCTAAGTGGTGCGTATATTCTATCCCGTCCTTTCATCAAATTAGTCTAAAGTGGAGGGGATCCTTTCACACTAGCATACGCTAGAAGGCCCCCCGACATGTTACACACGGATGTCCTGTACCTTTCCATAGTCCCTACCTAAATAGCATTCACACTACTATGGTCGATTTAAAGTAGAGACTTGAATACCTATTAGTGGAGGAATCAAAGAAGTGACTCAAAGACTCAATAGTGGGTTCATGTGGTGGTGGATGGATCACTATCTTAATAACTTTCTATTCTACTGTGACTAACTTTTTCATTAAAAGATGCTAAAGTAGCAACTTGCCTACTTGACTGATCATTTTTTTTAAAAAAAAAGGTAAAGCCCATAAAGTGAATAATGAATGCCAGATACCTTTCCATCATTCATAGGTAAATAGCTCACATTAATGTAGGGCAAGATGGTAGGGTTAATGAGATGACGGATGAGTTGCTTTTTGAATTACTTTCCACGCTATTGATCGCCTTTTCTCTTTTTCTTTGATGGATAAAGTAACGAGTTGAAAAATCAGCAGAGAGGAAGGTGGGGTTAAGAGCCGATCATGTAGTCACTTTTCATGATCTATAGGCAACTCCCAATAGTGTATGCATTTATCCAATCAAATCTTCTACTAAGGTTTTATTTCTTTAAAATAATTGAACAGCTTCAGAGATTATTTTCATTTTGGTCATGCAAATGGATTGGTTTCCCAAGATTCCTAAATCGGACAACTATAATGCCTAGAAAAATGACTTAGATCCAAAGTGATGGCCCAAAACTATCTCAAATAATGTCATTCAGTTTGGAGGGCAATGATATCTAGTGTTCACGTCATCTAAGTAGATGGATTACATCCATATGCTGAAATATCCTTAGTAGCAATTGCAAAGTCTAAATCATCTGCTTGGTCACATGGTTATGGGGTCTAGATGGACAACCCAGATCTTACAATGTTGGTTGTCTCGATGGATGGCAGGGATCCAATAATGATGATAAAAGGATTTAGCTGTTAAGATTGCTAGATCAGATGAGGGATCCAGATTTAATAATTCCATGTGAGACACGGTCCATGTGGCTTTAGATACATACCACTGCTTTATATATTGATGACCATGTGTACTTTAGAATAGAATTGAAAAGTGGATGTCATTGTCGAAGGTCTTCAGGTTATGGTGAAATACAAACAACACTATGATAGCATGCACTTGGAATGGCGCGTTGGCAATATTCTTGGTGAGATTGAGCAGCTGATTAGGTAATCCTGACCGTGTAGATGCCTTACCTCGAGGAATCAGGCCCATCTAATCTAATAATGAGATGGGCACACCTACCTAAGAATGTGGAGACCATCAATCAATTCTATCAATCTTTCTTTTTCATGTAGGGATTTCTGTGTCCGCCTACCTTTTCGGCTATGAACCGAAAACCTCCTGCTTTTAAAATATTTCTTAGTTATCACTGTTAGACATTAAAACACCTGATGTTAAGTAGGTTTAGGAATAGGTTTTTGTAATTTGTTATTGACTTGACTGCCCTCGCTTTGATGCACTTGGCAATCTCCCCCATTACGTTGAAACCACATGCGTGCCACCTAACCTTCAATAGTACATGGGGCCACCTTGTTGTTTGTGAGAAATCCATACTTCCATCTGTTTTTTTCCCGCTAATTTTAGGGTACGCGTCCTAAAATGAGGCAGATTCAGAGTTCGGTGTAGGCCCACGATGGCCCTGAGAAGTTTCTGCGGTGGGGGTTCAATCCCCACTGTTTCTAGTCGTTTCGCCCATTGGAGTTATATATTGGCATTGACCTCCGCTATAAAATGATCTAAGAAACAGATGGATGGCCTGGATTGTCACAAACATCTTGTAGCCCCATAAACAGTGAGCGTATTTTCTCCACTGTTTCATGTCGGTTTGGCCCACTTGAGCTTTTGGTTGGACTCATATTTGGTCCCATGATCTAAAATAACATGGTAAGACAGATGGACTGAGTGGATTTATCACAAACATCATGGTGGACCCCACCTAAGTCCTGCAATGCTCCCCGTCCGGGTTTAAATGTACATCAAACCTATGACCGGGACATTAATTGAGGTTAATTTCCATGCTAGCCTGACCTAGACCCTATGTGGGGCCTCTTTGATGATTTTCAGAAATCCACAAACTTCTTTTATTTTTTATTTTTTTAGATCATTTTATTTCATTGGCATAAAAGTAAGGCAGATCCAGGATCATAGTGGGCCCAGATGGCCTTAGGATTTTTCAACGATGGGAGTTCCATCCCATTCTTTCCTTTCATGTGGCCTACTGGAGCCTAGTATCAGCCGCATTTCACGGCCGTTACCAAAATCTGATATAGAAAAACAGATGGACAGAATGGATATATCACACACATCCTGTGGCCACACGAATGTGTCAACAGCCGGTGTTCACTTCCCACTGTTTCATGCTCGTTTCGCCCACTTGAAGTTTAGATTGACCTTATTTTTGGGCTTAAAATAAGGTTAGCAAAATGGATGGACAGAGTGGATTTGTCACAAACATTATGGTGGGTCCTAGAGCAACCCTCACCCTCTCTACTAAAATATCCACCAAACCTGCTCACGTTGGTTACCATTGCCAACCTATATGAGTATGCTGAGATGGGAAAATGGGAGGGCGTGCAGTGCCGTTATTTGGCAAGGGTAAAATCATGAGAGCAGTGAAACAGTAATTTTTACGGTTAAACAGGGATACAACGGACATTTCAATAGTTAGCGGTTTCATCCGTCCATCATTCATTACTATAAGTGGCTGCAAGACCCATCTGAAATAGGTAGCGGCTTGGAAATTTCCCTTTCATGTAAATATCTGACTAGACCTGACTTGTGCGGCAGGGCATCTGGAAGATGGTGACCACTCCAGATGATCGACCCGACTTCATCCGCAAAAATGGTGACTACTCTTATGATGAGTGGCTCTCCTATTTTACACGTATGACTTTTAAAACTCTATAAGCCCACGATGTTATATATGTAACATCCACTCCATCCATCATGTTATTTCCTGGATTTGGGACCCTAGGAGGAAAAACCAACCAGATCCACAACTCAAGTAGACCACACCACAGGAAACAATGAGGATGGGATGCCAACCATATGTTTGTTTAGGGGGACACAATGATTTGTATCTTTCATCAAAGCTGTTAGTCAATTGTAAATAACCCAGATCAATTGCCTCATTAGAGTCTCCTGCTTATCGGATGCTGGTAGAGACGCTGCAGAATATGGCAAGACCCAGATTTACATGTAGAACATGGTCTGGCCCACATAAGTTGAGGGTTTAATGCACTTATTAAAAAGGTGTCACAGTCTCACAGACAATTATAGAGTAAGCTAGCTTATGCCTAGCCCTTGAGTTGCAATGTGTGATAGGGGGAGCTGTATAAACAAAAATCTCTGTGGGGCTAACCATGGTGTATGTGTGTTATCCGCTCCCACCATCAATTTCTTTAGCCCATGTTATGTGTTTGGGCCCAAAACTGAGGTGGATCTAAACCCCAGCTGGGCCACACCATTAGGAACAATATGTATAGAAACTCTCTCCATTGAAACTTTGTTGGGCCCACTTGATGTTTATATGCCATTCAACCCGTTAATGTATTATTAACTTAATGCACCACTACACTGTGTGGCCCACTGCTTGGTACATTTCACCTATTGTGGCTACTGGGTAGTCTTTTTGTATAGTGGCTAGCTGGGTGTCTTTTTCCTTGCAAAAGGAGAAGGTAGTGATTTAAAGAGCCAATGATATTCTAAGTATATGTTTATGGTAAAAGTAGTAAAATTAGTGGAAGTTGATATGGATGCCAAATTGCACACAATCTTGCTCTATGTAGCCTAAGGATCAATAATATAAATATAGAACACACAATACCATAAGAAAAAAAAAAAAAAAAAGTAAGGCTCACAGCACGATGGATGAATGTTAAGTACTTCTTCATGATTTTTATCTAAATAACTTTCTCATTATCATAACTAATTTTAGCGACTTAAAGTGTCAATAGAAAAGCAAGGCCCTTAAAACAAGATAGTCCAAGAGATGGATGGTGTGGATAAGACACATATATCATAGTGGGCCCCAAAAAATTTACCTTTTCCCCCTCGGGTTTGGGTCACATGGTTATGGTATCGAGATGGACAGTCCAGATTTAACAATGTTGGTTGTCTCAATGGATGGCAGTGATCCAACAATGATGGCCAAAGGATTTGGTTGTTAAGATTGCTAGGTCAGATGCACGGTTCAGATTCAGTAATTCCATATGGGCCAATCCATGTGGCCTCGGAATCATACCAATGCTTTCCATATTCACAAGCATGTGAACCACAGTCTCTTTACAGTAGGATTGAAGCAGGCAGATGTCATGGTCTTTAGCTTACGGCAGAAAACAGGACGTAATCTTGGAGAGATCGAGGCATTGAGCTGCTGACCAGGCAATCCTGACCTTGTAGATGTCTTTCCTCAAAGAAACAGACCGATCTAATAATGAGATTGGCACATCTGTCTAAGAATGTTGAGGCCGTCAATCAAGGGAGCAGATTAGGTGAGACCAGGACTCACCCAGATGGTGCAGCCCTTAAGGAGGCTCACCTTGATGTATGTATTTTGTATCCACATTGTCCATCCATTTTTTCCTTATCATTTTAGGGCATTATCTAAAAATTGAAGCAAATCCTATTATCAGGGAGACCATACCATAGGAAATAGTCTACTATTAAATTCTTACAGTGCCCCTTAATGTTTTTGTATCATTTATTTGCCAGCCAATCTGCTGATGAAGGGGAAAACCAAATATCAGCATGGTTCAAAACTTTTGTTGCCCATTAATGGTCAATCATCGCTATTTCCTATGGTCCACTTGATGGATTGATTTGCTTTATTTTTTATTTTTTATTTTTATATAATGCCTTAAAATTACCTGAAAAAATGGATAGACAACCTGAATGAATACAGAATACATACACCAAGGTGGGCCAACAGTAAGAACCAACTGTCTTGACTGAGTCCGGGTCGTACCAAATTTTCTCCCTCAGTCAAAGGAATTTTCATGAAAATGGCCCCATGGTTTGATTGAGTGCTAGAGAGTGGCCTCTCTTTTCAGTTTATTATTTATTTAGATCCCCCGCATCATTTAAATTTTTTAGGAACAAGAATGCCTCTGTTGCATTGAGAGATGGTACGACAGTTGCTTCATGGAGAATCTAGAAAGTTCCTTTTTAACCATTAGATAAATATTCCTTTTTAACCATTATAAATGAAAGTCATTGTACCGTCCTTAGCTCCACAATATAATAGACACATCTACCTACTTTTCCAAACTATTTTTGTATACATTGTGGCAAAAACGAAGAAGAGAAAAACACAGCCTTAAATTTTATTAGTTTTTCACCTGTCTTACAATTCTTTACCACGTAGGATAAGGTATCCATGAAACTTTGCTAGTATACCTTGTAGCTCATATTATTTATTTACCATAATTTATGAACTTTGTGTGTATTGTTTGTTAACCATGATTCATGAACCCAATTGAAATAGACAAATGAAGGCCAAGAAAGAAAGGAATAAAAGAAAAAAAAAAAAAAAAAAAAGTGGATGAGACCCTTCTGCATAAATAAATGATATCATGCTTGACTCATTGATGCTTGTTGCTTGACCCATTGAGATAAGTGGTTCAAATGTACTTGTCTCACAATTGTGGTGAAAAAGAAGAAGAGAAAAGCACAACATTAAATTTTATGGGTTTTTTTACCTGTCTTACAATTCTTTGCCACATGGGATAAGGTTACCCTGAAACTTTACTAATATATGTTGTAGCTCATACTATTTATTAAACATAATTCATGAACTTGGTATATTGTTTGTTAACCATAATTCATGAACCCAATTGAAATAAAGAAATGAAGGTCAAGAAAGAAAGGAATAAAGAAAAAAGTAAAAAATAAAATAAAATGGATATATGAGACCCTTTTACATAAATAAATAAAATCACGATTGACCGATTGACCCGGTGATGCTTGCTTGACCTATTGAGATAAGTGATCGAAAGTGTGGGACATACAAACATTGTGGACCATTCTTAGTTTTTTCTACCCGTCCATTACTGTTAGATAGCTTTAACCTACTTTAGCAACTTGCAGGAAAGCAACAATGCCCACATTGAAGTAGATCAGTGCTAAGATTTCGGAGAGCATTTAGAAATTAAAGTGCGTTGAGCCTCACATCTAATTAAAATTATGCATATACACTGTGAGGTGTGTTTGGCACTTAAGTGCTCCTTTTTAAGAGAATTAATTTGTGTTTGTAAGATAGAGATGGGAAGTGAGACACTTGATGCCACCCATCTTAAATGGTCAAGATCAATGATATTTGTTCATGTAGTCTGTCGAGGACAAAATCTGGATGGCTCTCCACTCCGACTCACGAAATCCAAATCGCTTCCACGTCGCGAATCTGCACACTTACAACAAGCAAAGGAGACCCTGATCTAAGCAGGGGACCCTCCGATGTCTAAGTTAGGTTAAGGGAATCTGGGTCTAAGTTTGGGTGTAATAGGAGAGTGCAAGATGTTGTGTACCTGTTGCGATGGAGTCCCATTATATTATACCTGTATGTTGGGTGATCCGTGTCCGTTAATCTCGACACCATTTACTCAATCAGTTGGATACTGTGATCGTGGAGATTTCGACCGTAATCCAGGGATTATGTAGCGTATCGTGTCTTAGAGGAGCGTATCTGCGGGCGGGATATCCAATCATGTCCGTGTAAGGCAGTTTCTTAGTTAGGCGCCGGGACATTCATGTTATAGCCTCGGCCTCGGATCTAGGTTGGGAACCAAGGTGCTCCCGACCCCAACCCTCGGACCTTGACTAGTGAATAGATATGACCCCTTTGTCGAGTTACCAAACGATACGGCTAGAGGCCGAGGCAAGCTTCGGCTTGGACCCAGGGTGGACCCGGCCCCCTTTATTCACCAATCATACACCTCCGAGGTCTCTTCTCTAGACTCCGAGGTAGGTAGCGGACTTGATTCGTTGAGTCAGATTTTCCCATAACATACTCAGTTGATCATTAGCATATGAAAATAGGGCAAAGTTCATCCCATTCATCCAGAAGCCTAAGCCGAGCTTTTACATTACACCATGGATATAAGAGGAAGTGGGTCCCACTGTGTTGTGCACCATACATGATCATATATATGTGTAATTTATGAACGTAGATAGATGGACCCCACTTTTTTTTCTTTTTTTTTTTTTTTTTTTTGGGGGGGGGGGGGGGGGGGGGGGGGGGGGGGGGTTTGTTAGTACACACCCATGTCAGTACACACACTCCATGTTAGCCACCCCCGCTAGGGATTCGATACCAAGACCTCAAGTGTTAACACGAGATATCTCCACTCAGCCTGCCAGTTGAGCTATGGATCTAGGTGTAGATGGACCCCGCTCTCTATATGCCTAAAAATGAAAAGACCAGTTAGTCAACTTATCAGGTTGGCCATGGTGAACGAAACAAATAGATGGCAAAAGATCATATCAAGCATGCATTTGTTCCAGCAAGTGCACGCATGTGAAGATTCCTTGACTGAAAGATCTTGGTCCTTATCAATTATTCACATCTTGGTACGTACATGTCTGGGCCTGATCTGTGAGACAAGGGACAAGGGCGTAGACAAAGTGGTGACTGCCTGATGAGTGGCTCTCATCTTTGTTAGGCTGATCTGAGCCGCTCATCCTATAATTATGATAGTGTAGATGGGTTGCCTACAAGGATCAGACCCATATGAATATCAGAATCCGGACAATTGCTTGAGATGAGTGCGGCTTCATTGAATCCCTGACTGTGGAGCGCACCTTGATGAATGCACCTTACATTCATGCTGTCCATTTGTTTTTACACCTTATTTTAGGGCATGAGGCAAAAAAATTGCAGCACATCTAGCTGGAACACACCACAGAAAACAGTGGTGATTGACCATCAAAAACTTCTTGTGGGCTATAAAAGTATTAGATCAAGCTTATGTTTGTGTGATCTCCTCATCCAGTTCTTAGTGACCCTATCAACAGTTTGGATGGTAAATAAAAATTACAGTAGCCACAAATAAGTTTTTAATGGTGGATATTCAAACATCCTGTTTCCTATGTTGTCGTCCACCTAAGATTATTATCAAATTAATTTTTGGGATCAACTATTAAAATGAGCTGTTAAAACGGATGGATGGCGTGGATGTAGGTAACATACATCAAGTTGGGCCCACAGTCAAGATTTATGATCACGGAGAAGGATTGCGTGGTGTGCTACACGCCACTGATGACCTAGTTCTGTGGGTCTCACCATGATGTATGTGTTATATCAGATCGTCCATCCATTTTACGAGACCATTTTAGGGTATGGTTCCAAAAATAAGGCAGATCAAAAGCTCAAGTGGACCACAATACAGAAAGCAGGGTAGGTTGAACGTCTGCCATTAAAAACTTTTGAGGGGACATGGAGTTTTGAATCAATCGCATATTAGTGTTTTTCTTTCTTTCAGGTCTGTGTGGCTTCATGAACAGGTTGGATAGCAAATAAATGTCATTATGGGCTCAATAAAGTTTCAAAGGTAGAGTTTCCCAACTCTTTTTATGGTGTGCTCTACGGATCTACCTCATTTTTTGACACATCCCCCTAAAATACTATCATAGAATGGATAGACAGCATAGATAACATGTATCACGGTGGAGTCTACTGAAATTAATAACGTCAACACAACATCGAGCACATTGGTGTGTTGCACAACACGTAATCCGTACCTTTATTTCCTCCTATTAGACTCAAAGGCACAAGTGGGCAATCCGCGTCTACTTTCTCCGTACCTTTATTTCCTCCTATTAGACTCAAAGGCACAAGTGGGCAATCCGCGTCTACTTTCTCTGCACCTTTATTTCATCTTATTGGACCTTTTTGTGTAGATTCAACATCCTTCAACGGCAGGCCTTTCGCATGAGCTTCCTCACAAGAAGTAAGGTAAGGCTCCACGTGATACTTGGAGAATCCACCTGTCTTTTTATATTATTTTAAGACTTGCCCAAGAATCAAGTATGTCCAATACTAAAGAGGGCTTGGGCATGGGAAAAAGTAGTTAGAGACATGACTACAATGGAAATCTCCTTGGCCTCCACTCTGATGTTCATGTAGCTCCCATACGTCTGATAATGTAAATGGGATTGCCTACTTCTTCTTTTTTTTTTTTTTGACACGCACACACACCCCCACACACTCACGCTAGTGGCATTTCACCACCTATGGGCACTCGGATTGCCTACTTACTAAGTAAGATTTTATCGTACTGAGTAAATTCTGTTGGGCCCATTCTGAATGTATGTGTTTTATCCACACCGTCCATCTATTTTTACTGATCATTTTAGGAGTTGAGCCCAAAATTGAAGCATATCCAAAAGACCAAAACTCAAGTGATCATAACACATGAAACATTGGGAATAATGATTTCTACTTTTGAAACTTTTATAAGGCCTACAGTGATGTTTATTTGCCACCCAGCCTACTCATAAGATCACAAAAACATAGATATTAGCCTGATTCAAAATTTTGTGGTGCCTAAGAATTATTCAATAGTAGAAGTTCATTTCTCGCTGTTTCATATGGTGTTGTCCACTTTAGCTTTGGATATGGTTCATTTTTGGGCTCAAGACTTAAAATTATCTGCTAATATGGGTCAACAGAGTGGATAAAATACGTAAATCATGATAGTCCCCATAGAGTTTACCTGGTACACTTAGTATACTGAGTTACTAGTACGCAATTAATCCGCTACCTTCACAAGGAGATCCAACGGGATGAAATGAAAACACAAAACACTGGCCATATCCAAAACCTCTAGCCCAACTAATGCTTCAACGGTGAACATTCAATCCTCACTGTTACCTATCTTGCAACCCACATGAGTTTTGGATCTACCTTGATTTTTTGGCCAATGTCCAAAATTGATCTATAGAAAAATGAATAGATGCGATGGATTTCTCACAAACATCACAATACTGTGCTACACCTAGCTTCTCATCTCAGGTATTTCAAAGCTTTCGCAGGCAATCTTTGCCGTGCCGTGCCTTGCCTTATTCCCACGTTGATTCCCAGCCAAAGCCTCTCCTCGGAGCTTACTGCCATGTGAAACTAGGTGAGACTAACCGAGAGTCCATCTGTTTTTTAGGACATGATCCAAAAATTGATGGAAATCCAAAATTCATCTGCACCATATGACAGAGGATTGGACGTCCATGAGGCTACAAGTTTTGGACAATTTTAATTGTTTGTGTTTTTAGTTCATCCAAGTAGGAATGACCTTATGAACGGCATGGATGGCATATAAACATTGCAGTGACCTTGGGGAGGTTTCAACGGTAAGAATTTACTTACCATCATTTTCTTGTCATACAGCTCATTTGAGTTTTGGATTTGTATTTTTTTAGGCCCATATCATAACATGATCTGGAAAAAACAGATGGACACGATGGATTTACCACAAACATCACGGTGAGCCCTACCTAATTCTTGGCGCACCAAGTTCTTGCAAAAACTTTCCGTCGGCTCCACTCTTTCTACCCTCTCTACGGTTTTCCTTGTTTCTCTTGATGTGAATGCATCATGCCAAACTAAAGGGGTCTTAAGAAAAAGGCTTGTATACGGAAAAAATCAGCTTCACGTTGGTGTGTAACACACATATATAAGATGAACGTGGACAACTGGTCAGTATCTTTTAACCATATCCATTTCTTCTCTCCATGTGTTACTCACCTGTTGAGAAGCACAACATGCTTTTTGAGTGAAGTGATTTTCATTGCGGTCTCTTATAGGAATCTGGATTCTCTGTCTGCCACAAACAAGAGTTTCCTGCATTGTAATTGTGAGTGGGCCATGTCATTAGTGATGATGTGGCCCAATCACAAATGCAGGCAACAAGAAATCCCTATTTAAGACAAACTGAGGATTCAGACTCCTGTTGATGATGAGTCAACGAGTTTTTCAGACAGGTGCTATATAAAAAATGTGTGAGATATAGATTCGCCTAAGTCCCAATATTCCATTTTCTTTCACATGAAATCCAAATCAACCTATCACTTCGCTATGCATAGCCCGTATCTAACGTTTAATTAGGAAAACTATGCAATAGAGGCCCACAACAATAATTGTGTGACATCAACTTTATACATCTATTATGTTGATTAATATTGAGACGTCAACCGAAATGCTAAGCAGATTTGGAATGCAAGTGAGTCACAATAAAGAGAATAATGAAGATGGGTCACCACTTTCCCTTCTTTCTTCTCTTTGTGTGTATCATGCACCTAGGCGTATCCCTCACTTTTCTCTTTGCCTCTCTTCTTTCTTCTCTCATCTAAATTTCTCTTCCTTTTCTTTCTCTATCTCCTCCTTATTCTATATGCATGGCATGTGCCATATCATTGCATATTTAAAATTTATAATATTACTATTAAAATTGAAAAGATTGGATTAATCCAATTTAATCAGGTTTATGATGGTGGACCTAGACGAAAGCTAGCTAGATTAACTTTTTAATTGCGTCTAAAATGGCAAGCCTTGTAACGACCTTGAATTTTTGAGACATACAAAACCAGGGTAATTAAGATTAAAATTTTATGTTTTTAATTAATAACAAAACTAAACACTTAGCACAATGGTAGAAGTATTCTCAATGGCAAGATAAGTTAGAGGATTGATTCTTTGCAGGATAGTGTTAATGATAATGGACCTTATTTCAGAAATATCATAGATGACAATTGTAAATCTCGATAATTCGAATCTGAACAATCCATTGATTTTCCAAACTGAATTTCTTTAATTTCACAAAAGCTTTGCACATCTTTTATCCTTAATTATCATGTTCTAATTAAGCTCTTAAGGCTAAAGAATGATCAACAAGGTTTATCTATAAGGTTAAAGATCATTTAGAGGTTTAAGGAGTTGTTTTGGGTCAAGGGTTAAGGTCACCAAGGCACCTTAAAGAAAACTCAAGGAAATAATGTCGGCTTATCGTCTGAAGATGGCCTGGGAGATCAGATTTTCACCTCATAAGAGTATTTGGAGCTCTTTTATCACCACAAAATACGCTCGGGATCTCATCGACCCCGACGTGAGTAAACCGGTCAGCTACGCATCCCCGCTGTGGAAGAGAGTTAAAGCTTTGATTCCGGCCGCGGACTCTTTCGTTCAATGGTATTTTTGTAAAGGAAATTGCAAGTTGTGGTTAGAAAATTGGACTGGTCTAGGACCACTTCATAGGCTCTCGACTCACCCGGTTCCAGCCTCCCTTCTTCAGCTAAGAACGGCGCATGTTCTAGATAAAAATGGCCCCCTCCCTCCAACGGTGGCTTTCAACTACTTGCCTCAATGGATCATTAATTTCATCTTTCAGCAAGGTTTTTGCATTTCAGAGGGAGCCGACTCTCCTATCTGGCCTTTCTCCTCTTCAGGTCAGTTTTCCCTTGCATCGGCGTGGAAAAAATGACGCTCGGCTTCGCCCCCCAAGAGCTGGGCGTGTGGGGTGTGACACTGCAAGCTTCCTCCGAGGCTATCCCTGTTGTCATGGAAGGTGTTGACGAAAGCTCTGGCAGTGGATGAGGCAGTTCAGTCCCGTGGGGTCAGTTTGGCATCCAAATGCGTATGTTGTAGCGGTAATTCAATGCAGGGCTTCTCCTCAGAGTCTATTTCCCATCTTTTCCTCAATAGCCACATCGCAAAGGCGGCTTGGTCGCATTTTGGTAGAGTATTCAACGTTTATATTCTGGAAACGGAGTCGGTGGAGGTTAGAATGGCCCAGTGGTGGGCTGCCACTGCCTCTGGTTCACCTTCTTCGGTTCAGCATAGGCTGACTCCAGCTATTATCTTATGGAGCATCTGGAAGTACAGGAATGCAGTGATCTTTGATGGGATTTCGCCTCGGTTGCTTCGGTGATTGCTAGAGGGAATTGGTGGTTATCAATCATCAAGGGCGACCTTGGAGTGGAGTCCACGGTTACTAGGCAGGGTACTCTGGCTCGGCCAGGGGTTCCTGCTGCTGTCTCTGGTAGGACTGGTTTGGCTGCTACCAATGCTGGATTTGGGAGGTCTTTGCAGGGTTTGCGCTTCCCGCCCTTGGTGGTAAGATGGTCTAAGCCACCGCCAGGATGGGTGAAACTCAATGTGGATGGCTCGTCTCTTGCCAATCCAGGGATCGCAGGAGGGGGTGGCGTCTGTAGAGATGATGCAGGGAATTTCCATTTTGCGTTTGCTGTCGGGTATGGAGTCGGTTCAAATATGAACGCGGAGCTTAGAGCCATTTGTGATGGTATGGAGCTATGTATAGGCCGAGGCTTTTCGAATGTGGTTGTTGAATCAGATGCGCAACTGGTGGTAAATTTTCTGTCAGGTTCTGCAGATCCAGGCTGGAAATGGGGGTATTGGATCCGGAGGATTGACCTCATGAGGCGAGGTGGCAATTTCAGGTTCCAACATGTTTTCAGAGAAGGAAACATCGTGGCGGACTAGATGGCTCGGACGGGAAGCGCGTCGCAGGGTTGTACAGTCTTTTTGCAGAAAGAAAATCTCCCGGACGTGCGAGGTTTGATTTTCCTAGACAAGGTTGGGCTTGGCTCCATCAGGGAAGATTATCGTTTTGAGAGAAGCCGACAATAAGTCTTTGTTCCTCCTTTCCCTTTTGTATAGAGTTACGGTTTTGCTTCCCTGTTCTACGATAGGTGTCCTCTACGTATTTTTTCTCCTAGGGGGCTCCCGAATGTAATTGGTTCCTTATATATGGAAAGATCTTTTTTTTTTTTTAAAGGCACCTTATTTACCTATTCTTTGCACCTTGATGCTCACGTTCTCTTGTGTCTTTGGTCTTTAGCTTCCAAGGGCTCAACCGACTACACGATAAGATATAGAAATTAATGCACTATCAAGGGTGCTTTCTGCCCAAATTCAATCAGCTTCGTTTCATGCCCCGCTGGAAGGAAACAGATGGTGATTTTCAGACAACACCCCCCTATATGCAATTCTAGTTGGGGCACACTTCAGTTAAATTCTAACTAATGGGGCTTTTAACCAAGCGACGCTTATAGTTTCACCAACTCTTCAAACTTTCATACTTTCATATTTTCACACTTCATATTTTTGCTATAAAATTGATTGGAGGAGTTCATTATAGAACCTGCCAACAAGTACATTCCACCTAATTTTGTTATCGACAAAGGGTTTTCTTCTCCAACCCAATGAAACATTGTTTTGATGGATCATTTGCAGCCCAGTCGGTCCAATTTGTAGACCATAACATGAACTTGTTGTAAGCAGACAAACAATAGTCTAATTTTTATTTTCTCAAAAATTGTTTCAATTCCCAATGATGGTACAAAAAAAGTAGAGCAAATGAATATCAAAGCATGTTTAATCACCACTCTAATCATATTCATCGAAATCGCTTTTTCAGAATGCAGTCAACAAGTAAACATGGGCCTTTAGTCTTTGATCAAGATGAGATAGGGCCATGATGGGAAGTGAGGCCACTTGAGATGCAATTATCCAACAAGAAGCTTATTTATTTATTTTTTTTGTAGCAATGTTCCTCAATAATAGCATGTCATAATTACAAGTTAGGAAAGTGCAAATAGCTTTTCCTTTTCTTCGTTATATAAATGCACTTTGTATTTTCTAACATTTGTGCATTGTTAATGTCAAATAATGACCCATTTTAGAAGTTGTACTTTGATACTTAAAAAGGTGGAGAGGGTCCTTCACACCAGTCACACTTTAGAATGCCCAGTTTTCATGCATCTCAAATAAAGTTGTCCTTACACACTTAAAATAAAACAATGAGCTTAATTTCAACCAATGTAATTGATAGTGAATGAACAACATACATTGG
This sequence comes from Magnolia officinalis, assembly GCA_021015155.1. Lineage (NCBI taxonomy): Eukaryota > Viridiplantae > Streptophyta > Magnoliopsida > Magnoliales > Magnoliaceae > Magnolia > Magnolia officinalis. The sequence continues at coordinate 34,056 of JAJHSJ010002149.1, read as the reverse complement.
TAGTGAATGAACAACATATGAAAATTCAATACTTTCTATAGTCTAGGTGATGTACATGATCTGAACCATCCAATTACTTAGCTGCTTTTTGGATGGACCATAACTAAAACCTAAATTGATTAACTAATGGATTGGTGAACTGTTGTGGACAATGTCAATAATCCAACCAAAAGCAACATCAAAGGGGTCATCATATTGATTGAACAATCTGAAGTCGCAAATAAAATGATTCCTTTCAACTGTCTATTTGAAGGCACAAATCAGATGGTTAGGATTGTTATATAGATGAGTCTAATTTTTGAGTTATGGCCCATCGAGGACAATAGGTATATTCTATACGAGACATGGTTACAAACGTATGCTACATATAATAATCGAGCTTGAAACGTGATCCTGGATGCATATACAACCTAAATACATTGAAATAATAAATTTTAGCCTAGTCCCTTCGTTTATGGGAGATCAACTTCTAGTCAGGGTTGCGAGCTCATTGGGCCCTTACTCTTGCTCAGGTGGTAGACTCTCAGGAGTTTCAACTCCCGGTCAGGGTTCAAGTACCCATAGGTGGTGAAATTCCACTAGCATGGTGTGTGGGGTGTGTGTGTGTGTGTGTGTGTGTGTGTGTGTGTGTAAAGGGGTTGGGAGCTCAACTTCTAGTCAGGGTAGCTCAACTTCCACTCAACATGCAGTTGAGGTTAAGTGTGGATTAGAAATTTTGACACATGGTCTCATCACCCCACAAGTTGAATGTTAATCATTGATCAATCTCTTTTAACCCTGCATCATATATGCTCTTACATGCATGCTCAATGCATCACTACACCATGTAGCCCACTGCTTTAGTAAATTTCACCTATTGCACTTGGTGCAATCTTTTTGTATAGTGGTCCGTTGCTTCGTACATTTTGCAGATTGTAGCTGGTGTTATCTTGTTCTTACCAAGAGGAGGTAATGATTTGAAGAGCCAATGGGATTCTAAGGATTGTGGAATTTTGATGTGGCTACCAACTTGACACAATCCTCCTTTATCTAGCCTTAGGACGGGCAATATGAACATAAAACACCCACTAGGGCTAAAAGTCGGGTGGGTTCAACCTGACCAACCCGTGACCGACCCGACATTGGGTTGGACTTGGGCAGGATGTACCGGGTTTGGTCTCGAGATTGGGCTATATAATTAAACACCAACCCAATAGAGGTTGGGTCGGGCTTGGGTTGAGGTCTCAGGTTACCCGACCCAAACCGAACCCGTTTAATATATAAGTTATAAATGATAATTGAGTGTGGATCGTCTTTGTTGAAGGCATAGGAAATTCCAGTGTCGTCAGGTTGGTCCATGCCATTTTCGATGACTCAATTGCTAATAAGATATGCCAGATTTCTCTCTCAAATAGATTGCGTACTATATAACAAAACTTTTAAAGGAATAGCTCTATATTTTAGCTTGTTTGTTTAGAAAAAATAAAGTTCTATACCATGAATAACTATATATATAGTTAATAAAATCATAGGTACAAAAAACAAGAAGTGTATTGCAATATAATAAACTAATGTAATAACAAAAATATTTGCATGTATTCGCCCAACCAACCCGCCCAACCCGACCGAGCCTGCTTGGGTTGGACTTGGGTTGAAAATTTCCAACCCGAGGTTGGGTTAGGATTGAGGTATAGGAACCTTGGGTTGGGCTAGGGTTGAGCACCAACCCAACCCAACCCAACCCAACCCAACCCACCCGACTTTCAGCCTTATGTACCACACAGGAATAATTAAAGTGTGGCTCATAATGTGATGAATGAATGTTAGATACCTTTTCATAGTCCCTATCTAAATAACTTTTGCACTAGCATGACTAATTTTTCCTCGTGAAGGAAAAATAACAATTTGAAGTGTCAATAGATAAGTGAGGGCCACAATCATGTGATGGATAAATGTCAGGTACCTTATATCCCTAATGAAACAACTATGATAGCATGCACGATAGCAATCTTGGTGAGATTAAGCCGCTGATCAGGCCATCCTGATCGTGCAAATGACTCTTGTGTCAAAGAATCAAGCCTATCTAATAATGAAATAGGTATACCTACATAGGAATTTGGAGACCATCAATTTATTTTATCAGTCTTTCATTTTCATTTATATCTGGCTAGACCTAACCTGTGGGGCAAGGCATCTGTTAAATGATGGCTACTTTGATGAACTTGCAAGGTAAGGCATCTGCAAAATGGTGATTAGTCTGATGGTGGCTTCTGCATTTTAGTGAATCTTAAAGCTTTAAGAGACTACAATTTTATGAGCATAAATTAGGTGCTACCTGCATATTTCGAGCTCGCGCGGGACAGGCTGGGCTGGGAGCGACCACCATGATGTATGGATTTCATCCACACTGTCCATCCATTTTTGCAAATTATTTTAGATTATTAACCCAAAAATAAGGAAAATTCAAGCCTCAAGTGGACCACACAGTGGAGATTAAATTTCTACCGTTGAAAAATTCTTAGGGACCACGGAAGTTCTGGATCAAGATGATATTTGTTTTTTCAAATCATACATGTTGTATATGACAATATCAACAGGTTGGATGGAAAATAAACAACATGATAGGCCCTAAGAAGGTTTCAATGTTTGGCATCTTTAGCATTGCTGCTTCCTATAGCGTGGTCCACTTGAGCCTTGGATCTGTCTTATTTTTGGGCTAATAATCTAAAATGATAAGGGAAAATGGGTGGACGGTATGGATGAAATCCATACATAACGGTGGCCCCTCAATGGCCACTTGGAGCTTCCGCCTGTCCTGAGCTCCGAACACGCGAGGGTAGTACTTAATCCGTTCCCCAGTGTTTCATCCATACATAACGGTGGCCCCTCAATGGCCACTTGGAGCTTCCGCCTGTCCTAAGCTCCGAACAGGCGAGGGTAGTACTTAATCCACGCCCCAGTGTTATAACATCCACTCATGTCTGTACTGAACTTGGGACCTGGCACAAAAAGCCAACCAAGATCTACAATTCAAAGTGGGTCGCATCGAAACAATGGGGATGTAATGCAAACCATTGGTTTGTGTGTAGGGACACTATGATGTGTATCTTTCAAAGCTGTTAGATACTTGTAAATCATCTAAATTAATTGCCCACCCATCTTAGAATTCATTCCCACGTGAGATAAGGTACCGTCACACTTTGTCATCTTATCCCGTAGCTTGTATTGTTTGCTAAGTATAATTTATGAACTCAGTAAGAAATAGAGAAATGAGGGCAATCAATGGTCAAAAAAGAAAAAGAAAGGAAAAAAAAAAAAGAAAAAAGAAAAAAAGAAAGTGCATATATCCTTTTGTATGAATAGATGGTGTCCTGTGCTTAACCTGTTGACGGTCATGGCTTACTTAACCTGGGGAGATTGTTGTGTTAGGAACTCCAAGAGCAGTTCGAAATTAAAGCATGTTGGCCCACATTTAATGGCCATTGTCAAAGCCATGCATGTATCCATGTCATGTTGCGGGTGGAAGTGTTCCATTTTAAGAAAAAATGGACTGATGGTATTTATAAGATAGAGATGGGAAGTGGGACACATGATGGTGCCTCCCTTGAATGATCGCGGCCAATGATACCTGTTCATGTAATCAGTTGATTATCAGTGTTTGGAAATAGAGTAAATTTGATCCCATCCATCTAAAAGGCCTAAGCCGAACTTCCACATTTCATCATGTATGGTACATGCCTCCACATGATCATAATGTGGAATTTACAAACTGTAGATCGATGTGCCTCATTGCATAGATGCCTTGGCTGAAAAAAAAAAAAAAAAAAAAAGATTGCGCGGGTCAGTCAACTTATCAGGCGGGACACCGTCCATGAATCAGATGTATAGCATAAGATCATCTTTGTGCTTGCATGCATGCATTTTTTCAATGCACTTTCTTTCAGCACTCAATGCACTCACAGAAAAAGTTACTGAATGTGGTGACTATAATTCACTTTAATTATCAATCATTCACATCTTGATACATGTCTGGCCGTGATCTGTGAGACTGGGGCAAAGATAAAGTGGTGACGACCTGATGAGTGGCTGTTGTCATCTTTGTTAGGCTAATCAAAGCCAATTACCAGACAATCATGATAGTGTAGATGCCTTGCCTAAAAGGATCCAGTCTATCTGAATGTGGGATGCGGATTGCCAAGGACAACCTGTCATAGGAAGTTCCTATGCTCCGAAGCTGGTGGGGCAATGTGATATTTGTGAGAAATCCACCGTATCCATCTATTTTGCCTAAAAGGATCAGAACCATCTGAATCCACTACGTGGATTGCTTGGACTACCTGTGCTGGAAGTTCCTGTATACTCAGAAGCTAAGTGGGGCCAAACTGTGATGTTGTGAGAAATTCACCCCATCCATCCGTTTTTCCAGACTTTGTTAGGGCATGAGCACAAAATGAGGCAGATCCAAATTTATTTTTTATTTTATTTTTTTTTTTGAACCGGAAAATTCCATTGAGGAAGAAGGAATTACAACCATTTAGGATGGACCCTACAAAAAGGAAGGGGACCACTCCTATCATATGAGCCTAACTGCACAAGAAAACACACAAGCAAAGGATGAAGGAAACGCCAAAAACACATAGAAAAAAAAAAACCAAACCATCAAAAATGACTTAGGTTTCTGAGACCCACCTGATCGAGAAGAAGAATGCCACGGACCTTAGCTGGAAGGCCGTACTTGGAGACAAAAAAGGATTAGGATTACCCTCACTGTCTAATCTAGCCAACGCATCAGCCACAGAGTACCTTCTCTGAAGATGTGGCTGAAAGATAGGTTGAGGGAGCTACGGAACTCCTGAATTGTACCTATCTTATACCAAATGTTCTAAGGAACTGAATCATACCTGTCTGCGGCTACCTTGGCGATTGTCAATGAATCTGATTCGACAATGATGTTGCGGAGGCCCAACTTGAAGCAGATCGTGATGCCATCTAGCATAGCTTGAGCTTCAGCAATAGTGTTGGAGGTGTGACTGTAGTTGCGATGGAATGCAAGATCAGATTACCATGGTGATCCCTACAAACCCCTCCACCACCACTCGGGCCAGGGTTCCTTCTGGAGGAACCATCAACATTCAACTTTAGGAAGCCCCTAGCAAGTTTAAGCCAAGTAACTATGGAGTGGTTTCTAGGAAGAAGAGTCTCGGCCTTGGGAATATTGAGGAGCTGAAGCGTGATGGAATCCACCAGAGAATTCCGATCCTCACCCGGGATAGTGCAAGCCAAATCATGCAACCAGCGAGCAACTTTGAATATAATCTGGGAGGCAGACATCGCGTGACCTTCAAAGCGAGCCTGATTTCTACTGAGACAAATTTCCCAGCTGATCACACTGGGAACAAGACCGATGAGGCGAGACAGTCTGGATTTCCTGCTAGCTTTGGAGATCCAAAGGTTAAAGCGTTGCAAAACGGACTGATTCGAGAGGTTGTTGACACCAAAGATCTTGCTAAAATGATCCCAAACAGAGACAGCTATGATACCTTGGCTGAACAGATGGTCCCGGTCTTCCTCCCCACCAATAGCAGGGATAGGGGCAGCCGCACTTTGCTCGGAATCAGTAGAAGCCTGCTGATCTGAAACAATATGACGAGACTTGCAACCGACGAGAAACACGCTGAATCTGAGCGTCAAAGGAGCTTCCTTCATGAATCTGATGACTGATCCGATTAGCATGGGGCTGATCGAACTGAAGAGGCGGAGAATCAGGAAAAAAACAGGGCCTGCACATGGCCAGAATTCTGCTGGACTAAGGGGTCCTGCGCAGGAGCAGAATTCTGCTGGACTGAGAGGGCCTGACTACAGCATTCGCAGCGAGATGCCATCGAAATTCCGAGCTTTTGGAGGGATTTGTCTACTGGGATGACATTTTTATAGATCTTCCAGACAAAAATGCTCATCTTAGGAGGGAGAGCCTTAGACCAAACCCATTTAGGCCAGCCAAGAAGAGGAAGGTGGGGCCTGACTTCATTACAAGCTGACTTAATTGAGAACTTTCTGGAAGCAGAGAGGTCCCATATCATTCGGTCTTTCCTGTTGGAAAACTAAGGGGGAGAGGCAGTAATTGAACGTATTGCTTGAGCGGAGATAATGGAACTGATTTCAGACAGACTTATAGCAGCCGGGTGGTGGAAGAAGTCTCTAACAGTGGCATCTTTCAGATGCAGAGGGATGGCTCTGTCAGATGCGCCAGCTAACAGACCACAGCCAAACCAATTCTAGTTCCATAAGTTGATGTTACCTTCCCCAATCAGCCATCTAGAGTGGGTAATAGTAAACTGCAACACTTTGAAAATCTCCTTCCATGAAGATGAGGAGAGGTGGCCATTAACACCATTTGAGGCAATGGTCTTCAGGAAATACCTGGTTGAAGTGAACTTTGCCCATAAGGAGCTGCCCTACAAAAGGTTCCATCCCATCTTGATTCTGAACGCCCGAGAAATGTCCTCGAAGGATCTAATGCCCAGACCTCCTTCGAGAACAGGAGTACACACCAACTGCCATTTAACCCAGTGCTTCTTATTGCCTTTATCAGAAGATCCCCAAAAGAAGTTAGTAATCGCCCTGTTGATAGCTTTCGCCACTGATTTTGGGATGTTGATAGCTGCAAGCATATGGATGGGAATGCTAGAAAGGACGTGCTTGATTAAGACCAGTTTGGCTGCTTGGTTCAGAAGCTTTGCTTTCCACCCGTCAATCCTGCGAGCGATCTTTTGGACAAGCTGTTGCAACTGCGGGGCCGGAATTCTCCCTTTGGATAGCGGCACTCCAAGATACATAAAAGGGAGAAAACCCTGCTTATAGCCAGTTATGTTGCTAAGCTTTTGGACTTTGGTTCTAGAGCAATTTTTCGGGACGATGAAGGACGTCTTGGCAGAATTCACCTTTTGATCGGATGTGTTTTCGTATTGAGTGATGAATCTGAGCAGAACGTGCACATTGGATAACCTGCCATTAAGAAATAAAATCGCATCGTCAGCATAGAAAATGTGGGTGATAATGGGGCATTGTTGGGGAAGCTTGAAGGGTTGGCAGCAGCCCGATGAGAAGAGGTTAGATAGACCCCTATTGAACACTTCAGCCGCAAGAATGAAAATGGATGGGGAGAGTGGGTCCCCCTGCCTCAAACCCCTGGAAGACTTGAGAAGAAACCGAAACTCCTTCTGTTAATGATGACTGAGAACCAGATATCTTCCCAGCAACGCTGCATCTTTGAAATCCATTGACTAGCGAAACTAAATTTCTTTAACACCTGTACAATGAACCCCCACTCCATCCGGTCATATGTTTTCTCCATATCAACTTTGATATGGAGGCAGATCCAAAACTTTTAAGTGGCAGCACAACATGAAAAAGAAGGCTGGAAGTTCCGGTACTCAAAAGCTAGGTGGGGCGCTGGTTGTGAGAAATCTACCTTGTCCATCTATTTTTCCAGACTGTTATAATCTGAGCCAAGAAATGAAATAGATCCAAAGCTCAAGTCGGCCACTTAACAGGAAAAAGTGGGTGGGAAAATGGCTACCGTTGAGACCTCCTAGTTCTTTCGTGTTTATATGTCATTCATAATAAAGTTACTCTCACTCAGAGTAACGGTAAACACAAAAGTATTAGCCTGATCTAAAACTTCTATGGCCCCACAAATGTTTCAACGGTTGATGTTCAATCCTCACAGTCATTCAGCCAATTTAAATTATATCAAAGAAATTTCACAAAATAGTACCTTACTACATGTCATTTACATCCTGATACCTTTATAAATTAAATTTTCATTAGATACTTCATTAATGAGTTATTGTCAAGGCTACCTTATGTTAGTTTTATCCTACTTCCCTCCCTTAATGATTTTTTCTAAAATGACTAAAATCTCCACCAATTAATAAATTTACTTAAAAAGAATTAAATAGATTACCAAAAGTAAAATTATTAATTAATGCTTTTATAAAAAAATCACAAAAAATAAAAAAACCAACAATTTTCTTGATGTATTTATTGGACAGCATAGTTAGGATGAGGATTTCCGGATTGGGTGTGGCCTTGACCGTGGGGCCCATCTTGATGTATTTATTGTATATCCAGGCCATCTATCCATTTTCCAGCTTCTTCTAGGCCATGAACCCAAAAATTAAGAGGATCCAAATCTGAGGTGAACCATACCATAAGAAACTATGCTAATTGAATGCCCACCATTACAACTCTCTAAGGCCCACCATAATGCTCATCATGATGTTCATTTTTCATCCAAACTGTTGATCTGGATGGAGGATAAAAACTAAAACAGCTTGATCCAAAACTTTTGTAGCCCATAAGAAGTTTTTAATGGTGGCCATTTAATTACCACTGTTTCCTCTAGAATGGTGCACCTAAAATTGAATCTCCTTCATTTTTGGGCTTATGCCTTAAAATTATCTTAGTCAAATGGATGGACAGTGTGGATTAAACACGTACATCATGATAGGCAGCTACCATTAGCCACTCTGGTACGTAGGCAATCCGCTTCCTGTCTCTCTTTTCTATTGTAATATATCGGTGGTATTCTATAAGCCCCACCATGATGCATGTACTGTATATCAACATTTTCCATCAGTTTTTTCCATATCATTTTAGAGCATGAGCCAAAAAATGAAGCAGATCCAAATCTCAAGTGGACCATACCGGAGGAACAGTAGTTGTTGAACATCCACCACTAAAAAATTTTGTGGGCTACAAAAGTTTTTGATGAAGCTGATATCTGTTAATTTTTCCTTTCATATGGTGGGGCAAATGAACAGGTTTGATGGCAAATAAACTAATGGTGGGTATTATATTAGGCCCTAGGAAATTTTAATCGTGGGAATTAAATCAGCACGGTGGTCCGCTTGAGATTTGGACGTGCTCTTTTGGTTTTTTTGTTAGTACACTCAAAAGGAGCAGAAATATGGATGGACGGATTGGATATAAAATACATGCATCAACGTGGGCTCCACAGTCAGAACCACACCGCGTTAGGTGAGACCTGGTCGCATTTAATCTGGAAATGTTTTAACCTACCACAATGTATGGTGGGCAGTCAGTCACCGTGGTTTCCTACGGCATAATGCAAATATACATCTCTGTAGGGCTTATAGAACATCGACCACTAACCAGTATCGACAATACAATCCAAATTTATCTTGATGTTTATATGCCATCCAAACCGTTTATAAGGTCATTCCCACTGTGATGAAGTGAAAACACCCGAAAGTTTGCCTGAGATGAAACTTTCTGGCCATACTAATGTTTCAAACCGTACGTGGTCACTGTATTCCTACTGTTTCCTCCTGTGTGGCCCACTTGATTTTTGTATCCACCTCATTTTTGGTCTTAGGTCCTGTAATAATCTCTCAAAACGGATGCACGGTGTGGATTTCTCATAGACATCATGGTGGGCCCCACTTAGCATCACAATACAGGAACTTCGTGGGAAAGGCTTTGGCTGGAAATCCCCGTACAGCTGACACTCGCCGAGCTCGTCAAATGAGATCAAAGTTGCATGGGCATCACAATGTCGTATTTATTATATCCACACCGTTCATCTATTTGAAGAAATCATTTTAGTAACTGAATCCAAAAATAATTCATATCCAAAGCTCAAGTGGACTACACCAAAGGAAATAGTGGCCCCATGAAGTTTTTAACGGTAGGTGTTAAATTCCCTTTTCCATGTGGTGTTGTCCACTTGAGATTTGGATCTTCCTCAATTGTTTTCTAATGAACTAAATTCAGCTGAAATAATGAATGGATGGTGTGGATAAGCCAAATACTTCATGGTGGGCCCCACATATATTGGAATTTGGAAAATCAAACGGGCAGCACGAGCGGCTCTCGTATTTCACACGTATGAGTCTTAACAGTAGTAACCTCTTCACTTTTTGTCTATAAATAAAGCTGACGCTTCCTATTTCTACACATCCCAAACTCCAAACACCCATCTATTATTGACCAATGGCTCTCTTCTTTTCTTCTAAAAGCCCATCATTACTCATTCTCTTCTTTTTATCATCTCTTCTCTTTCTCACTACCCAACAATGCAACCATCATCACTTCTCTGCTTTACTCCACCTCAAGCATCGTTTTAAATTCACTGCTTCCTCCCTCTCTACTCTCCCCTCTTGGAATTCAAACAATACCGATTGCTGCTCTTGGGAAGGCATCACGTGCGATGGACCCACTGGTCACGTGATCAGCCTCGACCTCAGTGAGCTCTCTATCTCTGGTCGGATTGATTTTGAAAGCCTCTTTCATCTTCGGAGCCTGCAGAAGCTCAACCTCGCTGACAATGTGTTTGATCCCTCTCCATTCCCTTATGGGTTTGACCAGCTCACCAGTTTGACCCATCTCAACCTCTCTCACTTATCCTTTTATGGCCAAATCCCACTGGAAATCTCCCGCTTGACCACTTTGGTTTCTCTCGATCTTTCTAAGAATTATTATTACAACGGTTCTACATATCAATTCCTGAAACTCGAAAACCCAAGCATTGGAGTAGTCGTCCAAAACCTGTCCAATCTGAGTGAACTCTATCTGAACAGGGTAGACATCTTACTGCAGGGCCAGACCTTAGATTTACCACTCCCTAGTCTCCGCAAATTGAGCTTACAAGCATGTCGTCTTTCAGGCTCCATATATTCTTCCCTTTCACAACTCCATATCTTATCTGAACTCGACCTCAGCTATAACAATCTCTCCTCTGCAGTGCCCAGCTTCCCAGGGAGTCTCCGCAAGTTGATCTTACAAGAATGTGGTCTTTCAGGCTCCATCTTTTCTTCCCTTTCACAGCTCCATTTCTTGTCTGAACTCGATCTCAGTCGAAACAATCTCTCCTCTGCAGTGCCCGATTTCATAGGGAACTTATCCTCCTGGAAGTCCCTGCTCCTTGCAGATTGTGGATTGCATGGAAAATTCCCTGAGAGTGTTTTCCAGCTGCCAAATCTACAAATCATTGACATATCAGACAATCCACTTGTCACTATCAATTTGCCGGAGTTCCCTCAAAACAATACTCTACAGCAATTGATCCTTTCATACACTGGATTATCAGGAAAGTTACCAGATTCTCTCAGTTATCTCAAATTCTTGACTCAATTAGACCTCAGCAATTGCAACTTGTCAGGATCATTACCATCCTCACTTTGGAACCTTACCAAACTGCAATATCTGTATCTTTCATCCAATAAATTGAGCGGCCCAATTCCTTCTTCATATGGAAACGAGCTTCTGAATCTCAAAGAGATAAGCTTAAGGAATAATTTGCTTAATGGGACCATTCCATCATCATTGCTTTCACTCCCATCATTACAAAGGTTGTATCTAGGAGTTAACCAACTTAGCGGTCAACTTGGCGAGTTCCACAATGCCTCTTCTTCACAGCTGGAGAGCCTCTATTTGGATAGCAATAAATTGCAGGGGATGATACCCAGATTTATCTTTCAACTTACCAAGCTTCAACTACTTTTCCTTTCTTCCAATAATTTCAGTGGTGTTGTGGAGCTAGGCTTATTTCTAAACCTCAAAAATCTTGAATCTCTGGATCTTTCAGATAACAACTTGTCAGTCCAATATGGCAGTGGTAATTCCACATTTGTTTCCATCCTCCAGTTTCAAACTTTGTTGTTACGTTCTTGCAACATCAGCACATTTCCAAATTTCTTGAGAAATCAAGAGGGGTTGAGGAAATTGGACCTTTCCTACAATAAAATTAGTGGTGAAATACCCAAATGGATATGGGAGGTTGGCAATGGGTCTTTATTCTCTTTAAATCTTTCTCACAATGTTCTGCAGGGAATAGTACCGTCTCCCCATCTTTTGTCAATCAGTGACTTACGTGTTCTGGACATTAGCTCCAACAAGCTAGAAGGCTCACTTCCTATCCCACCACCTTCCATCCTTTTCTTTTCAGTTTCAAACAATAGCCTTGCTGGTGAAATCCCTCGATCAGTTTGCAATGCAACATCCCTAGAAGTCCTTGATTTATCTCACAATCACTTCATTGGTCGGATTCCACCATGTTTGGGTGAGATTGGTGATAGCCTTGGTGTGTTGAATCTTCAAGGAAATGCTTTCAATGGCACCTTACTTCAGACATTTAAAGAGGGATGTAACATACAAACGCTTGATCTCAGTGGGAATCAATTAGAGGGCCAAGTGCCAAGGTCTTTGGCTAATTGCAAAATGTTGGAGTTATTAAACTTGGGAAACAATCACATACATGACACCTTCCCTTTATGGTTGGGAGATTTGTCCCAGTTGCGTGTTCTCATCTTGAGATCCAACCAATTTCATGGCACCATTGGGCATCCTCTAACAAATCAAGCTTTTCCTCTGTTACAAAATTTTCGACCTCTCTTTCAATAGCTTTGAGGGTAATTGTCATCAAATATGTTCAAGAACTGGAAGGCAATGATGGAAGACGACAAATCCCAATCTTTGGTCCTTGGAAAAATGATAAATAGAGGTCCCATATACTATCAAAACAAAGTGTCTGTAGTGAGCAAAGGGCTAATGATGGAAGTGGTAAAGATCCTTACTGCCTTCACTGTAGTGGATCTCTCAGGGAACAAATTTTATGGGCATATCCCAGAATCAATTGGGGATCTAAAGTCACTCCTTGTGCTTAATATGTCTAACAATGATTTAACCGGCAGAATTCCAATATCATTTCAGAATCTAAGGGATCTAGAGTCATTAGATCTCTCACATAATAAATTGTCTGGAGAGATCCCTTGGCAGCTCACGGATCTAACATTCCTTGCAGTGTTGAATCTCTCACAGAATTTCCTCGTGGGAAAAATACCACAAAGCCGACAGTTCCTTACATTTAACAGTGAATCATTCAAAGAGAACTCAGGATTGTGTGGACCTCCACTATCAAAGAAATGCGAAGATGCAGAGAGTGAACCACCGTCCCCTCTGTCAACATTGCAATCTGAAAGGAAATATGATTGGGAATTAATGTGGATAGGATTTGGAGTTGGACATGGAGTAGGTGTAGGGATGCTTTTCTGGACCCTAGCACTTTGGAGGAAGGGAAGGAGAGAATTCTATATATTTACTGATAGAATGCTTTCCTTAATTTTTCCTTCCATGGTGTTTCCTAAATAGTAATGATGGTGAGATGATTGGAGCTAGGGAAAATATGTTTGTATGCTTCGTGACAAAAGAAGCTTTGGTTGTTTTCTCCTTTTCGTAATTTTGTGTATTTTGCTTGGTCTATATGATATGTGTGACAGTTGTTTCTTGTATTTGCACCTACCTGAATGGCTGTACACAACCATTTTCAAATCAATAAAATTACAGGTGGTGTGCTCCCACCTTTCTGCAAAAAAATTAAAATAAAAATATGTCTAAGCTATCTCTTTATTTTCAAATTTTGGCCCACCTCAGCAACAAGATAATCTATAAGCTGGATGATCTAACCAATGTAGCCTACCTAGCCAGTGGTCTTTGTAAATTAACATTCAACAAAGAATAGTACAAATGTGGGCTAAGCAAACATTTAGACGAAGAAGAGTGATGTTTCATGTATATTTTATATTTTGTATTTTTCGATCATCACACAATGAGTTCTTTCACCTTCCCACATTCATGTAGGTAGGGTGTAACCGTATAAGAGTAATCACTTGTTACTATGTGGTGATTTTCGAATTGGACTTTTGTCATTCCATAAAGAAGTGTGGAAATCATCATCACGTGCAGTTTTCTACTTGCAAGGGGACACTTGGCCAGTCTAACCAAGCAATATGGGATGTGCATTACGTCCAGGACATTTCTTAGGCCACCATGTAAAATTCCGACCAAATAATATGATTCATACCATCTGAACAATAACTATTTAGTGGACAATCAACATAATTTATAGGAAAGTCAACATAATTTTTGGGAAAGTAGGCCTATTCAGCAGTGAGCCATCCATCTGTTAGGCCCATCGTCTATTGCTTACAGTTCTAAAGAATCAATTTTATCAGAAAATCATAACCATCCCAACCATGGTTTGGCAATAAATAAAGAAGTCCCACATATGGATGGATTAGATCATTCAACTGATGTGATTTTCATATTGTAGCCCATGAAATGTTTGCTAGAACCAGTAAGCATCTTGTCCAATCCACTGGACCGTGCAAGTGTCCTACTACGAAGAGTCATTGATGAGAATAGAAAACTTGTCTTTGATTGAAAATTGTGATTGTTGAATGTATCAAATGAGAATTGTAAATGTAGATTGAAAGAAAAAAAATTGTACACATGGAAAGTATGTAATTAGATACCGGATGAAACCTTGCAAAAAATTGTACACGTGGAAAGTATGTAATTAGATACTGGATGAAACCTTGCAAAAAATTGTACACGTGGAAAGTATGTAATTAGATACTGGATGATACCTTGTTTAATAGCCTATTTGGTTTGGCTCACTTAGTCTCACGGGCCATGGGACCACTTAGAACTCTTAGGGGTTGTATGGCTGCAAGCAAAGTTGTGCCCAAGTTAACATGGGTACTCACCTTGCTCCGGTGGTAGACTCTTAGGAGTTTCAACACCTGGTCAAGGGTTCGAGTACCCATGGGTGGTGAAATCCCACTATGGCGTGAGTGTGTGGGGGTGTGTGTGCGTGTTAAAATAAAAATAAAAAAATTGTGCCCAGCATGTGTGGTTTAAAACCTATTTATGCATAAGAATATATAAAACAATAATAATAATTATTAGGACATCACGCCCTTGAAAGGCAGAATATGGCTAGTATAGATTTGTACCAAAAAAAGAAGAAAAAAAGAGTGAGGATAGATTCCTGTGAAGAGGTGGAATAAACATGAGCAAGCTCATCCCAAGTTCAGTGCATCAATCTCAATTACATGCAACCCTCAATTTATATGTTTTTCTATTTCTCCAACTTTCTCAGATCTTTTACTTTCAATATCTTTAACTCTTTTTTAAAGTCCATATTTTGAATTTCAAGATCATCCATTTCTTCAAAAACCTAAGATTCTCTTTACTTTTCTAACTTTATCTTCTCACAAAAATGCCCTTATCATCGAGAATAGAATAGTTCAGTGGGCCAATCATTATTAATGTTCATAGTTGTCATTCATCTTTTGTGCTTTTTGGTGTTCTTTTGTGCTTTTCGACTACTCCCTGATAATTTTTCATGCCTTCTAAATACTCTATCTATTGATCTTTCACATTTTCATATGTGAAAGATCCATTTGATGGTTGATGTTACAAAAGATACACTTCAGGTCAAAATATGATAGACCAAACAGTTCTCGATTGATTCGGTTCATCGCTCATTGAAAAGTTTATCAAACCAACTTTCCAACAATTATAAGTCCACTTAAATCTATGGTGCAATGAGAAAAAAC
This sequence comes from Magnolia officinalis, assembly GCA_021015155.1. Classification (NCBI taxonomy): domain Eukaryota; kingdom Viridiplantae; phylum Streptophyta; class Magnoliopsida; order Magnoliales; family Magnoliaceae; genus Magnolia; species Magnolia officinalis. The sequence goes on along the minus strand of JAJHSJ010002149.1, from coordinate 18,652 downwards.
TGTGAGAGTGAATTCATTTTCAACATAATGTGATCCTACAAAAATGGTCCTAATTATATCGTTATTGGTCAAATTTGAGCAAACTCGGGCTTATTGAAAAGATAATTTAATAAACTTTCAAATAAAAGTAAAATTATGTCATTTAAAGATTATTTAACCTTTCAAATGTGGGCCCACCTCGATGTATGTGTTGTATATCTATGTCATCTATTCATTTATGGCATGGACCCAAAAAGAACCATATCCAAATCTAAGATGGACCACACCATTGGAAACATTGCTCATTGAATGCCCACCATTGAAACTTCCTAGGATCCACCATAATGTGATTTGTCATCCAACTTGTTGATAAAGTCACACAGACCTGGTGAGGAGAAATATAAATATCAGCAGGACCCAAAACTTTTGCGGCCCACGGAAGGTTTTTAACTATCATTCAACACTCTTTTCTTGTCGTGTGGTCAACTTGAGATTTGGATCTGGTTGATTTTTGGGTCAATGCCTTAAAATGATCCGGCAAAAGGGACCCTAGACTCATCCATTGGGGTGATCCTAATGGTCTGGGTCCCACCCACATCGTTGGCTCTAAGGGTCGCAGCCAAGTCTCAACCGAAATTAAAGCGTGTTGGCCCACATGGTCACTAACAAGGTTGTGTTGTGACACGTGTTTGACTTGGAAGTGCTCTACTCTAACAAAATTAGATTAACGGTGTTTGTAAGATATAGATGTGAAGTGGGCAACTTGATGCCACCTCTTTTAAATGGTCACTAGTCACTACCAATAATTAATACCCGTTCATCAGTTAATCATCAGGGTTAGGAAATAGGTCCAAGTTCATTGCATCCATCCAAAAAGTTTAAGCTGAACTTCCACATTACATCATGGATAAAGGGGAAGTGGGCCCCACTTTGTCAAGTACCATACATGCCTCCATGTGATCGGACATGTGGAATGTACCGACTGTACATTGATGGCCCAGTACTGTATATATGCCTGGGCCCAAAAATTATCTGGTCAGTCAACTTATTTGATGGGTAACATTGTACGAAACAAATGGATGCGGCAAAAGATCATCGGTACTTGACGAAAGCACTTTCTTTGGTACTCAAGCTACAAGTGAAAAAGTCACACATGTGAAGTCAGAGCCACCTATTAAGCCATTCCCATTGTGAAGATTCCTTGTCTCAAAGAACTTGGCCTACATATGCATACAGAATGTGGTGAGAGAAGGGTATAGATAAAGCAGTGACTGCCTGATGAGTGATCCTCATCTTTGTTAGGTTGATCAGAGCCGCTCATCAGATAATCATGATAGCAGAGATTGGTTATGTAAAAGAATTAGGCCCATGTGTATCTGATATTCAGGGGGGGCAAGCATGCATGTAGAATGTGGTGATCGTCAGTCAATTCTAGCAATTATGGACGAGGTTTGGATAGTTACTCGGAACACCAGCGAATTTGCTATGTCAAAGCTCTCTAGGCCCACCCTAATGTACCATACCTTTTTCTATATTATTTTTATCGCATAAAATGATGCAGATCAAAATCTAAGGTGGATCACACCACAGGAAAATAGTGTTGATTGAATGTCCGCCATTAAAAAATTTATAGGGCCCACTGTAACGTTTATTTGCCAACAGATTCAACCTGTTGATAAGGTCATATAGATCCAAAACTCTGTGAGATAAGTAATTCTAAACTGTGACAGTAATGGGTATTTGAGTGTGGATGATTTTCAATCTCTTTTGACTGTCCATTAATCAATATTATAACTAACCAACTTTGGTAATCGAGTCCCATCCATTAAATGATACAGCTATAACTAACCAACCTTAGCCATCGAGAGCCAACATATACATGGATGGCTTGTAAATAAAGCAATACTTAAAATTTCTATTTTCTTGAAAATAGTTTAATTCTAAGTAGGATGTAGAGATTGTTGTGCTTAGAATTTAGGGGAGGTGAGACCCCATGCTCACCCAAGATGGTGAAGCCCTTACCGTGATATCCCACCTCGATGTATCTATTATGTATCTACTCCGTCCATCCATTTTTTCTGATCAATTTATTGCATTATCCCAAAAATGCTGACCATACAGTGGGAAACAGTGGTGATTGAATATCCTGCTATGGAAAACTTCTTGGGGTGTATCTTTCCATAGTGTTTATTTTCCATCCAATCAGTTGGTAAGGTCACATAGGACTGGATGAAGGGAAAAAAAAAACAAATATCAGCTTGATCCAGAACTTGTGTGACACATTAATGGTCAATCACCACTTTTTTTCCAATGGTATGGTCCACCTGATAATTGGATCTACTTTATTTTTGGGATAATGCCCTAAAATGATCCGGAAAAACCGATGAATGGTGTGGATACAGAATACATAATCAAGGTGGGGCCATGATAAGGGGCCGCACAGTCATGGGCCTGTGAGGGCCCGCGTCTCACCTAATGCGCTCTCCAGGAGTCTAGAGAGCTTTTGGAAATTAAAGAGTTTAGGACCCGGCATCTAATGGCCACTAGGAGGCAGATTGCTTGCTGACGCTGTCATTAGCCAGTAGTTCCTGGAGGGTGCTCTGTGGGCGCCACCATGTTGTATGTGTAATATCTAAGCTGTAGATATTTTAGCAGACCCCTAAATGTAGACTGTCCATCTTCAGTTTTACACGAAGGTTTCAAGATCTTTTAGACCATCAAATCCTATGAGCCCACCCATATGGGCCGTTCATCATTAATACCAAACCAGGTCAGATCGGGTGGTTGGATAAGCTTGGATTAAAACTGTCTACCAAAATGAGCTAAATCACTAGAAATCCAATTCAATTAGATGGTCATCTAATTACTTATGAAAAAGAAAAGTACACTTATCAACAGCCGAAACCATGACATCTACACCAAATCCAGACGCCCAAACTATACAAGTTTTAGGAGTAAATTGTTGCCAAATCCTTCTATTTTAATAATTATAAGTTAGGAAAGTATTTGGGTTGGAATCATTCAACAAGGGTTCAATTGATTGAATTGATGGTTTGATAAACTGCCCACAAAAAAGGGTTCTTGGTCCTGTTTGGGTCCAAAAATATTGAGTACCATAAAAGTGGGATTTTTTTTTTAGAAAGGTGGAAGCACACCACTTGTAAATTTGTTGAACTTGATATACATAATTTTCGCATGGAGACCATAAAAAATCCAGGCCACATCTATCGTAAAGCTGTTATACAACATATGGAAATACAAAAATGAAAAAACGGCCTATACCATGACAGATCTAACAACTCAAAAGATTCAAGAAAACCCTGACCAAGCTAAAACAGAGGATGAAGCAGAGCAGCCACTTTCAATAAACATAGCTACCTGCACAACATCCATCAAACATGGAACCTCTGACAAATATCAAATATCAGCATATGCACCTGTTAGAAGCTACCTTCACTTCACTCGACAAAAACCTGCTCCTCCTGAGCAGCAGAAGACAAACACCGCAAGGATATACCCAGGGGCACTATAAGAAGCATGGCATGGCCTAGAACAGGAGGCAACCCATATGTAAGTCTTACAGATTTGGATGATTCAAACCTTGTTACACTATTTCACAAGGATAGTCCAATGGATCAATTTGAACTCTTGGTTAGTTTAGAACACATTTCATGGGCTACCATGCAATAACTACGCTGATAGGATGATCCAAATCATTCTTAATTTGGCCTTATTAATTATAGCTATTATGTTTCCAAAGCCTTGTATCAGATGATGGGTCCTAACAATAGATGGATTAAATTGTTGATTGGACTTAAATTTTCAGGTAAATATTCTTGACCATCTATATTAAGGCCATTGATCAAATGATTAATATTTGTTGGATCGGTGTATTGTTTGTATACTAGCCTATCAAATGTGTGTTGGACTTAATGAACGTTTTAGATCATTGCATCGGACTATTCAAGTATTCCACTGGAGGATTACCATAAGGAACATGGAGCTGCCCTAGGGCCTCCGTTATGCAATCCACCAAGCAATCTATCATGCGATCGATGGAAGCCTGCAGCCCTTACATGGCTTGTCGATTCTCTCTCTGCACTGATTCGAAAGCTGTTAGAGGATTCCATGGAGCACCGTCCATGAGATTGTTGCCTGACCTGTTGTTAGAAGCCATCGATCCGAGGAAAAAATCGTTTTGATACTAAATTGACGTAGGGATGAACGTGATGAGGTCGAGCACCATCTTCCTCAAGGGAATAACTGTTCCGAATCCACGGAATTTCTCTGGACTCCTCACAGAGACTTCTCGAATCAACGAGAAAGAATGCAAGTAAAATAGAAAATAAATTATATAAAATTCAAAATTGATTGATGAATGAATAAAAATGAGTTCACAACCTTTTAAATAGGGGTACCAAGCATTGTGAAAGAAATCAGAATCAAACTACAACTAAAACTCCTAGAAGTCGCGACTTACTATAAATAGTAAACTTACTATTTATAGACGGTTGTGATGTCTACTAGTGCGCATGGTTTTCGGCCAAAAATAGTAAGTGTCTTATTTGGCTTCACCAAGCTATTATCTTAATTGTTCTAAGCTCTTTTCATGTTGGACACGACTCCTAAAGCCCAATGGATGAAGAGTTATAGTCAAACTAAAACTTATTATTTATAATAAAAACAGAATTAAAATTGGGAAACGACCGTCGACCTGGCGGTATTTCGCAAATCCGACTTGAGCAACTCGACATAGCGGGGTTAGATGGCTAAAGTAGCTTGTTCTACCTCAAAATTATATATTTTACGTCCGATAACTCATTCCGGATTGCAAGATATGCTTGATTTAAGGTCCGATGGTCCGGATCACTTCTGTCGTCGACCCGGCCTTTTCTGATCCATCTTGGCCATGTAACTATCCGCGACCCTCTCTACATCACATAGTTTCTGGGCATCTTAAATAAAAGGTGTCCATGTAGAATTAAAACAAAACAGTGCGTTTATTTTATACTAGTGTAATTGATAGTAAATGAACCACACATAAAAATTCAATACTATTTACAATCTAGCTAATGCACCTGAGCCAGGCCAATTAGCTGCTTCTTGGATGGACCATAACTAAAACCCAAATTGATTAACTAATGTTAACAGTTGAATTTATGGACCTACTATGGATGATGTCAATAGTCTAACAAGAAGCAACATCTAAGGGGTTAGCATACTAATTGAATGATCTAAAGTCATAACAAGTTGATTAATTATCAAAGTTCCATCGGAAGGCGCAAATCAGATGGTTAGGATTATTGGATGAGTCTAACTTTTGAGTTATGACCTATTTATCAAATGGTTAGGATTGTTGGATGAGTCTAAATTTTGAGTTATGACCTATTTAGGACGGTGATTATAATACTTGGTGCAAGACATGGTTATACACACATGCTACATACAATAATCAAGCTTGATTTGTGATCTAGCATGCCCACACAACCTAAATATATGAAAATAACTAGTTTTAACCTAGTCAACTTTGTTTCTAAGAGCTCGACTTCCACTTAGCGGCTGAGGTTCAAGGTGGATTAAAAATTTTCGCCTGGTCTCATCACTGGATAGGTCGAATGTGGAATCATTGATCAATCTTTTCCAACAGTGCATTACATTCTAACATGAATGCGCAACTTAATGCATTGCTATACCTAATGGCCTGCTACTTGAACATTTCCCCTTTTAATGCATCGCTATACCTAATGGCCCACTGATTGGTTCATTTCACCGATTGTGCCTGGTGTTATCTTTTTATTCTCAGAAGTAGGAGGTAATGATTTGAAGAGACAATAAATTATAAGTATTTATGATAAAAGTCATGGAAATTTATTGTGACGGCCAAGATGCAATTGTCCAGCATTAGGTTTGATAATATGAACATGAAACACCCGGTACAACAAGAAAAAAGTGGGGCCCATAATGTGATGAACGAATGTTAGGTACCTTTTCATGGTCCCTACCTAGGTAACTTTCACACTACTATGTTTAATTTTAATTTTCTCATAAGAGGACAAAATGACAACCTTAAGAATCAACAAAAGCGAGGCCCGTAACATGATGGATGGATATATCACATACCTCTCCTTGGTCCTTACCTAGAAAACATTCACACTACTATGACCCACTTAAGGTTGACTTAAAAGTTCAATAGTGAAAGGGAGAATGTAGCAAATTGAAGACTCAATAATGGAGGGAAAGATTGTGGAGTTTATGAGGTGTTGGATAGATTATCTTTAAGGGCTTTGATTTTTGATTTTTATTTTTTATCGTCTAAATTGTTCATAAGGTCACAAAGAGATAACATAAATATCAGGTTGATCCAAAGCTCCTGGCCCCCACAAATTTTCAAGTCCAATTTTCACTGTTTCTTGTGATGTGGTCCACTTGAGCTTTAGATCTGCCTCATTTTTTTTTGGGTCATGACCTACAGTGAAGGGGCCGAAGGGATGAACAGCATGGATAAGCCACATGCATCACGGTGGGCCCCAAACTTTTTACCTTTTTCACCTTGGGTTTGGAGTTAGAAATGCATGCCTTTTAATCCTCATACGAGAATATGGGTGTAATTGCAATTACATATATAAATAATCATTATCAATTTATAAATATTTATACCAGTAAATTAAAAATCAAACGCTCCTTAATAACTTTCTACGCTACCCTGACTGCAAGGATAAACGTGACTTGAAAACTTAATAGGGTAGATATTTTGATGGAATATGACCCTTCCTATGTTTTTATGTTTTTTTTTTTTTTTTTTTTTTTTGGGTGAAGTGCATGGTAGTGTGTTGGTGCCTCAGACTGATTCTGAAACCTGAAATATCAATTTCATTGGTTTTGCATGCTTTGCCATGGCCCATCTGCGATGGACCCACGTTGCTGCATGGTATGATGATCCGACCGTCCACCACCGTCTGTCTGTGCCTTGAGTTCATGGGCTAATGTTAGAATATCATAGGATTGATTTTTTGTTTCTAACAGCCGAATGGCGATTTGTAGTTTGACGGACACCATAAAATTGATGGACGTCTGTAAAGATGGACAGTCAAGGATCATCCATCTAGGCAGGCACTCATCTCCATCATAGATGGGCCAAGCAATAAACAACAGCTAATCACGTTCTCAAATCTTAACCGTTCAGAATCCTTTTCTTACATGCAAATATAACATACTCCCATTGCAACTAAAGAAAGGCATCTTACAAAAATTACCCCTGTTCATGATTGTTTCAGAGATTACAGGCCCCACTGTTGCCATCGAAGGACAGGCAACTGTCAAATGGACAGTCAAAAGTGAAAAGGTCCATCCATGTGGGTGAGATCGAGACTTCTAGATGATCTAGACTATTCTTATGACTTTAATCATGCCATGCATGCTAGCAGATCTGGGTGGTTGAACCCAATGAACAGTTTCAGTGGCATTGTGTACTACTCTAAACCATTAACAAAAAATAAAAATAAAAATGGCTTGGCACATAAGATCCATGTTCAGGGCTCCAAACAGTTGATCCTAACAGTTGAAATGATCCAAACTATTGAATTTGTCAAATAGTTCTTGGGCACTGACCGCGGAAATATTGGCTTCGACCTAATACAACGATCGAAACCATTGATTGTGAAAAATGTGCCTTTAACACCCATCCCATCCATCCAACTTGCCGAATATGAATGATAAAAACGATTCCTTGTGCCAAATAGTCCAATGGGCATTGCTCCAATCCTTCTCAATGTGTGACGCTTTCCTGCATGCCTCCCGGCCCCCAAGAAAACGACAGGATGGCTCTACCATGGATGGCCGTATTTCAAAGAAAATATGAATCTGCGTACCTGTCGGAGAGAGTTGGGAATGCCCAAAATATCATGCCATTCCAACCATTCGGTGGGCTCTACACCATAGAAAACACTCCAACCACCACAGGAAACCGGCAAGGGCACCAAATGATTGAATCAATCTAATTGTTAGTATGGCTGTCCATGCCCTGGGCTGGCCCGCCACGTGACAGGCTTGGGCTGAAATATGAGGCCAGTCATATGAGGCCCGAGGACTGGGCTCGGGTTTGAAATTTAGGCCCATCAGTCAATCAGTCTAGGTTTAGACACTGTACAACAGTCCTTAATCTGGCCTGAATCTGACCCAGCCTGGACCATTAGGTTTTTTTTTTTTTTGTTTTTTTATTTTAAAGAAAGGTAAGAGCACACCACCTGAATCTGACCATTAGGGTTTGCAAGGCAAATCCGTCTCTCTCTCTCTCTCCAACCTAACCAAGCCTTGGGCTCAGTCTCGATCCCAAAATAAACATTACTGTCTGGGCTCAGGCTGGAATATTTTAACTCGCCATGAGCCTGGGCTTGGCTCGTGCGTAAGTTGAACAATGCAGGGTGGTCAAGCCCATCCCGGCCCTAAACCAGCCAGTTGACATCCCTAATTGTTTGGCATCTGTTTTCATGGCTGGGCATTCCTGCTTAAGTGTCTGGATGCCATACACACCATGGTGGACCACACACCTATCTGGTTGCAGAATTTTCTCATCAACAACTAGCCGTGAGAATTCTCTCTCTAAGTACGGGCCCACCCCAAGTGAGCTACACATCTTTCTCAGGCACCCATATAAACGAATCGAACCTGACTAGACTCGATTATAGTATTAAACCCCATTCTAAGAAACCGAACCTGACCAGGCTCCACAGGTACCAACTACCAAATGATTTCGGATCTGATACCGATACCATGTACGGGAGTTATATGATACTCAGGTAACATATGATGCTTGACGTGCAGTCTTTTAGAAATTTTACACATGCTAATTAAGAGTAACTAAAATTAAACTGACTAAACTTCAGAATCTACTTTTATAAAGACATAGTCCCAAAATCATAATGGATAAACAATCCTGACCTCTGATTCATGGACACTTGATTATTGAAATAGGACCATTGGATGCTTTTTATTATTAACCGTGTAACAAATGTCCACTAACCCAATGGTCAGATAATCCAATATGCATAATTTTTGGATTATGACACATCTAAGCTGGGAGCCACATAATTTGGACGTATCAATTTAACTTACTTCCATGCCACGTACATATTTTTAAAGTAATTACTTAAGTGGCCATGTATCATCCATCACTACTTTGCCAGAGCATCAAAGTTTTTCTCTTCTACCCATGTCTAAAATTGACCAAACCCGAATCAGGTTCCCTTAGTCGGGTATGGACATCCCGGAACCCAAAGCGAGCCTGATTGGTTGATGGCAGAATTTCTTAACCACTGATTTGGGGACCGTAATGGAGAGTGTGGGTCCGATAGTTTAGTCGGTTAAGTTGGGTTATTGTAACCCTACTGCTTATTGATAGAACATGGTACGGCCCACAGTGGTTCAGAGCCTTATGCGCTGCTTAGAAGGTTTTATGGGGACAAATTCCTCTATGCTTGGCCCTCTAGGGGTTACAACCTGTGTTAGAGGGAGCCGTATAAGATAATCTGTGGGGCTCCGTTTTGTTTGTGTGACATCAACTCCACCCAGCAATTTCTCTAGCCCATGTTATAAGTCTTCACCAAAATGAAGTGGATCCAAACTCAAGTGGGCAACACTAGCAGGTAGGACTGGGGTTTCATAGTTGCCCAATCATATATATATATATATGGGTGTGTGTGTGTGTGTGTGTGGGGGGGGGGGGGGGTGGGGGGGGGGGGGGGGTGGGGGGGGGCGAAGGTACTAGCGCTCAAGCGTAAAGCGGTCGTCTGTGAGGTTGAGCTGTGTGGGCCCACCGTGATGCCTTTCGAAAATCAACACCGTCCACCAGATGCACCATTCCATGTGGGCCTGGACACCCATATCAGGTCAATCCGTGACTTTGGTGGGCCACACCACATAAGAAGTGCAGAAGGGTCGTGCACCATTAAAACATTCATAACCATTTTTGAGGGCCCATCGAGATGTGGTTTGCAATCCAGCCCATCCATTATGTGTGTCCCACTTGAATGAGGGTTCAGACCAAGTTTCAGGTGCATGGAAAATCAAGTGGGTCCCACCAGTGCTTTATATGTTTTTGGCATGTATACTTATGGTTTTAGATGGTATGGCCCACCTGAGTTCCGTATACGACTGATTTTGAGCTAAGTCCACCATGGAATGATGCATCTGGTGGACGGTGCTGATGTTCGAAATGCATCACGGTGGGGCCCACACAGCTTGACCTCACGGACAACCGCTTTACGCTGGAGGGCATAGTACCTTTTCCATATATATATATATATGGAAAAGGTTCTATACGATCGAGCTCATCGGAACTCCCCATGAGGTCGAGTTATGTGGGTCCCACCATGATGTGTCAAACATCAACACCATGCATTTAATAGGTCCGCTTTAAATTATGGGATATCCCAAAAATAGCGTATACGGAACTAAGGTGGGCCATACCATCTAAAATCATGTGAAGTCATGCCTAAAACATATAAAAGCATTTGGTGAGGCCCACCTGAAATTTGAATGCATCTGGAACTTGGTCTGACCCCTCATCCAAGTGGGACACACATAATGGATGGGCTGGATTTGTGAACCACATCTCGGTGGGCCCAAAAAATGATTATGAATGTTTTAATGGAGGGTAACCCCTCTCAACTTTTGTACGTAGTGTGGCCCATACAAGTCACGTATTGACATGATTTTTAAGCCCTAGGCCCACCATGGAATGTGCATTGACTGATGGGGTAGATGTTCGACATACATCATGGTGGGGCCCACACAGCTCGACCTCATGGGGAGTTCTCATGAGCTCGACCGTATAGAACCTTTTCCCCCACACACATATATTATTATATATATATATATATATATATATATATATATATATATATATATATATATATATATATATATATAAAGAAAGCCGTTGACCATTTTGGAATCACGTACCTAACCTGGTCATGGTTTGTTGCTTGCTTGACGTGGTGATTGTTGTTGCCTAGTCATCATGGGTGTCTCGTATGTAAAGCAACAGTACAGAATTTCTATTTTATTGTAAACAGCTTAATTATTGGTGAGTTGTTGAGACTGCTGTGCTGGGAATTGAGAGAGTAGTTGGAAATTAGAGGGTGTTGGGCCCTCTAATTTGCTGTGATGTACAATATTTGACTGAGAATACTGTTTTTTTTTTTTTTTTTTTTTTTTTTTTTTTTTTTTTTAAGGATTAATATTGTATTTGTAAGATAGAGATGGGAAGTGGGCCATTTGATGCCACCTCTGCTCAATAATCACTACTACCAACGAGACTTGTTCATGTAATTAGTTGATCATCAGCATTGGGAAATAGGGCTAAGTTCATCCCATCCATGCAAAACACCTAATACAAAAGTTCCACATTACATCATGAATACAAAGGGAAGTAGACCCACTGCTGTGCATCATAATGTGGAGTTTATACAGGAACTATCGAAGGGCCCCATTGCATACATGGCAAGAAAACAAAAAACAATTAATTTTTTTTTTTTTTTAAAAACAAACTCCTTGAACTTATTATGTGAGTCCATGATAATCCACACAAATAAAAAAATAAAATGAAAGGCAAAAGATGATCTGTGTGCACGCATCTCCACACATGTGTGCAAATTTTTTTACACACGCATACATGTACGCATCCCCACACACTCACGCGGCATTGGGATTTCCCATGGGTACTCCAACCCTTGACCTGGTGTTGAAACTTATGTGAGTCCACCACTGGGCAAGAGTAAGGACGCCTACTGTGCATGCACTTTTTCTAAGGATTGCACTTTCCTTCAGCACTCTACACACATGTGATATTCGAGCCATCATTAGACCATCCTGATGGTGAAGCTGCCTTGACTCAAAGAACGGGGCCACATATATATGTATGCCGAAAGTGGTTAACTCACTTCTATGAATCATTCACATCTTGATACACCTCTTGGCCGGGTTTGTGAAACGAGGGCCCTCATCTTTATTAGGTTAATCGGAGCCACTCATCAGTCAATCATGATAATGTTAGATGCCTTGCCTAATAGAATCAGGCCCATCTGATATTCGAATGAGCAAACTTGTTTATAGAATGATCATCAGTCAAGTCTATCAATTAATCCTTTTTAAGTACACGACTAGTTCAAATAATTATCTTATTGGCTGAAGTCATGAGATGCCAAAAATGATGATGACGATGATGATGATAATGATAATAATAATGCTTCAAATTTGGCTGGTTCTTCCGGATGACAACACCCATGTATTCGGTATTTGGAAACTTTGTCAATGTACCTTATAATAGTTAAGGTTTGTTGACCATGATTCGTGGAACAGGTTACAATTGAAGAAATGTGGGCAGTTAATAGCTGAAATAAAAAAGCGCATGTGGGACCCTTTTCTAAAAATAAAAGGCATCACATACTTGAACTGTTGATGTCATAGCTTGCTTGAACAGTGAGATAACCGACTTTAAACTATGAAATTAATGAACATTGATTATTGACCATTCTATATTTATCCTGATACATTTTTTTTTATAGCTTTAACCAACTTTGTTAATAGAAAGTTAACATAATAAGTAAGATGACCGGATTTCAATAAGGCATATGTTTATATATAGCGTTGTACATTTTTCTTTAATCAAATTAAATACCTTGTGATCCCAACTGAGATGGATGATTAAGATTGGATTTGAGAATATCGGTCATTTATTCAATGACTGATTGTTGAGTGTCAAATAATGCATATTTTCACCTGTTTATATTTTCGTTTTATAAAAATAACAATGTTTAATTGGTATATTTTACACATGTTTATATTACGAGGTGAATCTGAGAGCTTGGATTGAAAAGAATGTCAAAAGTATGAATTTGATGCTCAAGAATCACCAAAGGAAGGAGTGGATCTGAGGAGACCAAGATTGAAGATTTCAAAACCTCAAGATCCAAGAAAACCAAGTATAAAAGATGAACAAAGATTGGAGAAAATTACAAAGTCCGCAGCAGAAAAATAGTCTACTTCGGTCTGACCGATGCCAACTTCGGTCTGACTGAAATCGCACAAAACAGTCCAGCAAGAAATTGTGATTTTCATAATTAATTCGACTCGACTCGATCTGACCGAAACCAACTTTGGCTCGACCTTCGACTCTAAACCCAGTGGTAAAACTGGTGCTGATCAAACATGTCCTATCCAGCATTCCCATTCACATGCTATCGGCCATTACCATCCCAAAATCAGTTACTAAAGCGCTTGAAAGAGCTATTGCTAATTTTTTTTCTGGGGTAGTTCTGATCAAGGTAACAAGAGGCATTGGGTCAAATGGTCCAGAATATGTACTCCTCTCCACAAGGGAGACCTTGGCATCAAAAGCTTTGATGATATAACGTGTTCATTTAGAATAAAGATGGGATGGCAGATGCTACAGGGGGCGTCTCTTTGGGCTAACCTCATTTCAGCAAAATATTTTCAGAAACCACTAGCTAACAAAGGTTTGAATGGTTCGACTTCTTCTTCGTCTTGGAAGGAGATCTTCAGAGTTTTACCTTTTACTCTGCACCACTCCAGGTGGCTAGTTGGAGAAGGTTCGATCAACATTTGGACCCGGAATTGGACGGGAAGAGGGCTGCTTGCTGGTGCCACTGAGAGACCCATTCCGCTGCACTTGCTAAATGCCACAATCAGGGATTTCTTTTGTAAATGGTACCAGAAACCTATCAGAAGTCTAGCGCATAATTTCTCCAGCAACAATGTAAACCGTTGTTGCTGTCCCAATCACCCTCTCTAACAGGAAAGATAGAATGATCTGGGAACTATCTGCTTTAGGTAAATTCTCCATCAAATCAGCGCGGAATGGGATCAGACAATATCGGTCCAACCTTCATTGGACTAAGTGGATTTGGAACAAAGCTCTCCTCCCAAAGATGGGTATTTTCGTTTGAAAAATCCTCCATGGAACGGTCCCTGTGAATATGGTTGTCTAGAGGTTCGGCATATCTTTGGCATCGAAGTGTGAATGTTGTAGGACGATTTCCACTCTCCGACCAGCCCCTTCTTCCTCCATTGTCGATCAGCAGTCTTCTCAACTGAACAGGGCATAGTGGCAGAGAGCCTATTCGGGCCATGGGCACGGGGTGGTGGAGGATCTGGACCACCTGTTCAGCCACGGTAGTATTGCGTGTGATGTTTGGGACCACTTTGAGCAGATCTTTGATATGGTCTCTATGCCCAATCAGTCAGCTTATCAGAGAATTCTTGCGTGGACTTCCAGAGCTAGTAGAAATACCAGAGTTTCTCTTCTCACTGGTCTCGCCCCCTGCATTATCACCTGGGAGATATGGAACGACATAAATAATGCTCGTTTCGAAGGCCACGCGATGTCAGGTAATGGTATAATATCCAACGTCTCTTGCTGGCTAAGAGAAATCGAATCTTCCGTCCATGTCCCGGACAGGGTCTCCATGGCAAATTCTATCACCCTTTAGTCCCTAAGGATTCTGAATGTCAATCTTCCTCCTGTTTGCAAGCCCATTATAGTCAGATGGTTGAAACCTCCAAAAGGTTGGCTGAAGTTAAACGTTGGCTCATCTAGGGGGAACCTAGGAGGTAGGGGAGTTTGTAGGGACCACAATGGTAAGACCATTTTTACCTTTCACAGAAGCTACGAGCTCTCCACGAATATGGTTGCAGAGGCCCAAGCCATGCTAGATTGTATAATAATATGTTATAAGCTGGGTCTCCCCAACATTATTGTGGAAATTGATTCCAAAATCATTGCAAATGCGGTATACAAGCCTCAGGCCAACATATTTTGGAACATCTAGTACAAGTTAGGAGCTATTCAGCAATTGCGCAGGAATCTCAATCTCAAATTCAATTATATTTTCCATGAAGGGAACACAATGGCCGACGCCTTGGCGAGATTAGCCAGTGATGGATGCCCAAACAGAATTTATGGATCTCAGTCAGACCTCCCAAGGTTAGTGAGGGGTGTTCTTGTTTAGATAATGCCGGCATTGAGGCCATCAGATATTCATGATCGGGGCTAGCCTCCGACGGTTCCCTTTCCATTCCTGTTGTGGGTTCTTGGTGTATAGAGGTAGTGGTCGCTTGAGGTGGATAGATGTAACGCCCCGACTTTTCAGGACCCCAGTACACGACCCGTTTCCCAAAAACCCGAGTGTTAACCTTAAAGGATAGTCAATTTCGAATGTACATTTTCTTTTTCTTTTATCAGAGTAGTTAAGCAGATGAGCGTAGAATGGACAAATCAACATAAAGGAAGATTTCAATTTCATTTAGAGTATACAAGAGAGTGCCCATAATGACTTATACAAACCAATGTCTCAATCCTTACAAATATAAAATGAAATATCATTACATGTGAAACAATGTAAATTGCAACAATCTTGAGTTGTGAAGTCCTGTAGCAGCCTTTAGCAAATATAAGCATGCACCCTTGTCCACCATAGCCTGTTTCTTACCAATATGGATGTGAACATCATCAGGGCCACCTGTGCTACCTGTACGGTTACATTTATTTGATGGATGAGTGGCCAACTCAGTGTGAACTCCCCTCAAGATTACACACCGCCACATTAGGTAAGAAATAATATAAAACATCCGAACAACCAAAACAGAGTAAATGCAGTCTTATTAGATGCATGGATGTATGGAATGCGTTCACGCCCCGGGGATGCTCATCCGTACGGACAGGGCCACCGCCCATGCAATCATCGAACCTGGGAAACATCATCCAGTCGGAACATCGAACCCGGGACACATCATCCAGTCGAAACGATACGTACATCACGTACGATAGTAATAGATGCTGGTCTGTGCGATGTATGCATGATTAGCCAGTCTATTATTAATCTAATTACACTCAACCATTTTAAATAAGCTCATGGTCACTATGGGGAGCACATGACCCAGCGTAGGCCGATAGCTCGGGCATAGTATCCCATGACTACCATTCCCGGCTCATGAGACTACCATCCTAGGATGTTTAATGGAATCCTGTAGACTACTGGTCAATCATATTACAGTAAATGGGGCTTACCATCGCATGGTTGGACAATATAAAAAATCGAACCCATATAAGAAAAATACTAGAACAAAGCCTCATAGGGCGATACCAAATAGGCCATATAGGGCGAGTATCAAAACCATATGATAAAACCATCCTTAAAAACCATTGGGCCCAACAACCCTGGATGGTAGGCCTACATCAATGATCAATCTAGACCCCACCTCAATAACCCCCAAGTCGAAGGTCCATTATGATCACAACTAGTCAAGTTATATCCCAAGTATGGTGTACATTTATATGTGGGAGTTTCCCACTAATGTACCAGCTTAAGTTCCATAAGAATCCACAAAAGGAATTCACAAGCATGAACAGTTATACAGGATAATCGTAAAGCAGGTAATAAACAATTCAATTTTCACCAGCTAACACATGTGATTATAAAGGGAGATATTAGTTATGAACTTAAATAAAAACTATAACTTAAGTTAATGAGAAGATGAAAAGCTCAAGGGAAAGAATCATCACCAGATACGTTGTAGGGTGTCCTTTGGTGTGAGCCTTCTCGAGAAGCTAGCGTCTTTGCATTACTTGAACAAATTCCTAGAGAGATCCCTTGCATTAGCTGATAAGTTCTAAGATTCTAGGATGCCATGGTTGGTCGAATGGCCCAAATCATGATGGTTTGGTGCTTATTTGAGAGGGGTACAGGCCTGACAATACTATAGTCCCAAAGCAGGCTCGATATACTGTTATTTAGTTGGTGGGGTCCCTTGCACAGACAGTTCAGAAAGCATTATATCAAGGTGGGAAACCCTCATACGTGGCCCACATAGGGTTCAGTGTGTAGTATACTCCTACACCTAATGATTCCTACGTAACTGCGAGGGCCACGTGTAATATTTATGTGTTACGTGTACTGGAAGGTACTCCAGTCAAACCAATCAGGTGGGGCCCCTAATGACTTTGGGGTAGGGTCTTACTGCAGCTCACTGTGCTGCAACCCACCTGGAATTTATACAAGGTGCGGCCCCACATGTGTATAGCGCCCAAGGCGGGTCCCATCCAGTTGTCAAAATAGGTGGACGGAGTGGATCTGTGTCGAGGCGGACCACGTCCAAACTTTGGATGACCCCCACCCATCACACGTACAGGGTGATTTTCCCATGCACGTGGGTCCCAAGCACATCACCTGGTGGACCCTACATAGAGGTGTCCCTCATGTAACGTTTCATTGCATAATACGTACTGGAGGGCTTTCCAGCCAACAACCACAGGTGGGTGTATGAGTATGTGGGTCCCACGTTAGTAAGGGTGTCAAATCCAAACGGTTTATAAGATGGGAATCCAAGAAAAACCTTAGGAGGTAAAATTTTCACCTTGATCTAAGATTTCGGTTGGCATAGCAAAGATAAATGCAGTAAAGGGAAGAAACTGTTTGCATTAATCATGACCCACCCAAGATTTGGTTCAAGTAAAAAATGGGAACCAGGGGGTTTTATGAGGTTCTACTCCTCGTGAACCATTCAGATTTTCAAGACTCATCAGATGTGATGAGATCTCAAAATTTTGCATGGTGAGCTGATTGGCAGTTAACGTCCATCACTGGACGGTCAGGGTTTTAACGTCCCTGGAGGGACGGTCCCCTGTAGCCTAGTGTGGCCCACCTGACATCAGTGTGAGGCCCACAGGGAGATGCAAGGGGTGGCCCAACACAGGGCAACCCACCTGGAAATGAGTAGGGCCCACGACCAGCCCACCCGGACATGACTCCCTTTGCATGGGTTCGTCTGCAACCATGGAGAGAGCTGCTTTCATGCAGCTTGTGTGAACCTCAGTTCAGAGGGCAGATTGAATGCCCGCTCCCGACAGGTGGAGGGCTAAAGCAGGCCCTATCCTACGTCTGATAATGGCCTGATGGAGCCCGATTCGAGGCTCTACCGAGAGCTCAACTCGGGGCCCCGTTTGGCGTTGGTTCTCGGCAAAAAGATGCGGTCGAATGGAGCCCGATCTTGGCTCAGCTGTAACTGACTCCCATCCCCCTCTTCAGGCCTGATTTTGACTTTGAACAGGGGCCTAGATAGGCCTATAGCAGACCGCGAACCGTGGCCACTCCTAAGGCAACTCTTAGTCTAAAAACAGAGCTCTGTTTCTACCCTGCTAATGGTCTGACGCACGACCATTGTTTGGCCGGGTCCTGGACCGAAATGGAGTCTTCCTTCTAGTCTGTCACAACCACGTTTGGCTCGCACCCAGAGCTAGCCTTGGAACTCTACAGAGAGCTCAACGACATAGCTCGAAATGGGGCCTGTACCGGTGTCCCCTCCTATCTGAGTTGCGTTTGGAAATGGCCATCGCATGACTCGATTCCACCTCTCAGGTGGACCCCGCTTTAAGAGCTATTTCTAACTCCATTAATGGCTTGCTTTAAGGCACGTTTCCTGCTCAAATAGAGCTTCAGTTGGGTCGGTTTTTCAGCCCGGAATAGGGCCATGGATTGGCTTAGTCCCAGTCCGAAACAGGGACCCAACAACTGTCTTAACAGTCCGTTCTATTGACGTTGATTGGCTTGCCCTCTGAGCTAGTTTCGAAGCTCTACAGAGAGCTCAAAACAGACTCGTC
>JAJHSJ010000586.1:0-61184 GCA_021015155.1 Magnolia officinalis | reverse complement strand
TTTCCGACTATCGCGGAGTTACTTAGAGACACCACCAATGTCTCCCAACTGTCAGGCAATGAACTAAGCAATAGTAAAGCCTACAATTCATTATCCAGAACCATCTTCATAGAGGAGAGTTGGTTCACTATATTACTAACTTCATTCATGTGCTCGGCCACAGAACCACCATCTTTGAACTCGAGATTCACAAGTCACCTTATCAGAAAAATCTTATTACCGACTGTCTTCCTCTCATACAGTCCTTGTAATTTCAGCCATAGGCTAGCGGCTGAGGTTTCTGTAGACACATGGTGGAACACAGAATCATCCACCATTGTCCATATAAACCCCACGCGCCTTTCAGTCCATTTCTTCCAATCATCATCAGTCATATCCTTGGATTTTGCTGATATGCCTAAAATTGGAGAATATAGGTCCTTGCAATAAAGCAAGTCCTCCATCTAGCTTTTCCATATGGTCCAGTTAGAACCATTGAGGCTGATTTCCTTGATGAGCCACCTTCCATAATTCAAAACCGATCCTACCCATTCAACGAACTTAGCTTTGATACCACTTTATTGGGGGCCTTGCACAAAACCTTAGGATCTAGCCTCCTGAAACAAACCAGAATTATGGAATAATAATGTAATGAAAAAATCAAAACATAAACCACACCACACCAGGGATTTTTAGGGGAAAACCCTTAAAGAGGTAAAAACCACGGGACCTCATCCAGATCAACAATCCACTATAAAGCAGAACGTTACAACCGATCACAAGCACACACCACTTGGATCAAACCTTCTTCACTCACACAGGAGTGGATAAACAATAAGAGAAACAAAAGAGAATGGAGAGATCTCACGATCACGAGGACGTAGAAGCGTTGAGACGTGGACTGCAAAGTAGATACCTCTACGAGCAGAATCTCCCTTCCACAAGCTTCCTCTCTCTCTTTCTCTCTCTCTCTCACCTTTTGATAGCCCTAAGCCCTCCTACAAAACCTTTAGGAAACTTAGAATGCCCTGGAATACACACCTTTATATAAGAATAGAAAGAGGTAGAATTCAAATAGGAAATAAAATTCGTAAAATCTACGTTTTCACAATCACATCTGTGGAACTCGTCGATGATATCGAAGGTCTCTCGATAATATCTTCGATATCATCTGAAGGTCTCTCGATGATATCAAGACGGGACAAAAACTGTCCAGCGACCGGGGTGGAAAATTCCAACAATTATCGATGCCATTGAGCCACTCTCGATGACAGCCTCGATATCAAACGAAAGTCTCTCGATGATATCGACAGGACAAAAAAACTGTTCAGCAACCAGCAATGAAAAATCCTGCAATTATCGATGATATCGAAACCTGTTCGATTTCATCGATCCCAATAATGAGGAGAAAATCCCCATCATCAAGCTCATATTCAAGACCTGCACATCTCTTCAAGGTCTCATCTAAATTAGACGGAGATTTATTTATTATTATTATTATTATTTTTGCACAAGGGAGACATTCTCAGATTTTAATTTTTTCTGGATCATTAGCCAATTGATTCTTTTCTACCTTAACCCGACCCAACTATTAAAATCTTATACATTTAGCATACAACTGGTTGTAGGCCTCTTTCAAGTCATCATCTTCTCCATCTTCATCTTTCAATGGATGAGGATTTCGTTTTCTTCTTCCAAGGTGTTATGGTCGGATTCTCCTCCCAAATCTCTAGGGAGAGAAGTAATGACGGAGGCATTTAGAACTCAAAGATATCCAAGTCTTCATCACTATGGGAGCCCTCAAAATCTAATCCAAACTCCTCAGAATGATCCTATAGGCTCCTTCACCTTAATGGCTTGGGGGCCACAATGTGTTATGGATTAAGATGATATTTGTGTTTCCCTTCATCTTATGGAAAGTCACCACATGATTGGGTTGAATGGCATGTAAATATCATAATGGGCCTTAGAAGGTTTAAATGGTGGGCATTTCCATCTCCACTATCTCCTATGGTGTGGCCCACTTGAGTTTTTGTCTTGCCTTAGGCTCATGCTCTAATATCAACTGGAGAAACTGATGGATGGGCAGTTGAATACAACATGCTATCTTTTGTCATAGGGAAATTTCTTCTATCTTGGTTTGTTGAGATATGAAAAAATGGATTTCACACTGACATAATGGTAGGTCCCATAAAGCTTAGGGTTATAAGAAATTCATGTCTAGATTGATTTTTGAGGTGATGAAGTGTCCTACGGATAAGAATATTTAAATTAGGTACAAAACTTCATGAAATTAAATATGTTGGCCTTTTATGGGCTGACATAGTGCCTAAAAGGATGATTGAGAAGATCTTAACTTAGTGCACAATTTAGTAGAAGAAATTCTATTGACAATGCAGAAGATCCTGAGGTAGAAGATGAAGAATATGAAATACATGGTTTCACAAACAATGAGCCTAATGTTTTTGTCAAGCAAGAGTTTGATGATGTTGAGGCATTTCATTTAGCTTTAAGATATTTTGTGTTGCCTGAGGAGTTGAAGTGACTTTTGCGAATAATAATCCAAAGTGTGTCACCACAAGTTGTAAGGCACATAAATGTCCATGGAGGATACACGCGAGTATTCACCGAAATGGAAAGAACTTTATTATAAAGAAATACAATAAGACACATGTGTGTAGCACAATCAATGAGAGAGGGAAACATATGACATTAACTAATTGAATTTGTATAGTGATAAAGGACAAGGTTCATGAAAATCCAAATGTGAATAGACTTTTTGATGAAGCATCTGTTTAAGACATACGGTTTGAAAGCGTTATATAAAAATGTTTGGTGGGCAAGGAATGTTACCCTTACCAAAATCATTAGTCATGCGAAGAATTGTTACCGTCATTCCAAGATTCTGTCATGCATTACTATCGTATAATCCGGAAAGCATTATTAGGTATTAGGTGGAAAGTGTGACGATCACCGGTTTAAGAGAATGTTTATGATGTTCAGAGTTTGCATTTATGGTTTCCTTGTTATTGCCAGGTCATTTCTTGGCATTAATGGATGTCATATTAAAAGTAAATAAAAATGTGTTATATTATCCACTATTGCCATTGGTGGTAATAATGGTATATTCTCTCTAGCCATTGTTATGGTTGAGGGAGAAAATATTGATAGTTGGAAATGGTTTTTTCATTGCATACATGATGGTATTGGTGATATGAGGCAACTAGTGATCATGTCAAATAGACAAAATGGGCTAATTAAAGCAATGGATTCCATTTTTACATATGTTTATCATAGATTTTGTGTTAGTCATTTGTAGAGTCATAGAAAATAATTGCAGCTAACATCATCACAATTGAGAAATAGCTTATTTGGAATTCCAACAGCATCCTCAACTATTATTTCTTACAACCATAACAACTAATATTTCCTCTTAATGCAGTTAGGTGTTTAAAGCTACCTCATCATTCACTTTTGGAGTGTTGAAGTTCATTCCTTTGCTTGTAATGCCTTTCTAAATCACCTGCAATCCATCTCAAGTCGAACAATCTCGTAAAGGCTTTTGGTATCTATTTTATGGCTCCGAGTTTCTATTTTTTGGGCTGATGTAATTTGGATTAGTGCAACCACAACCCTTCTTGGCTGTACCATTACCCTTGTATTTGGTTATCTAATGATACCCTTGTTGAGAAGTGGAGCCACATGCGCGGATTTCGTGTCGCAAGTCCTTTCGCAACTGGGATGCGGAAAGAAGTTTCGCAGATTTCGTGTTGCAAGTCCTTTCGCAACTGGGATGCGGAAAGGAGTTTCGCGGATTTCGTGTCGCAAGTCCTTTCGCAACTGGGATGCGGAAAGGGAAGTTGCCAAAACTATAAATTGGGGTCCCTAGGGCTATTCTAGGGTTAAGGTGAATATTGGGAAATATTTTTAAGGTGTGGGCAAGGGATTTTCTCTATACTTCTAAGGGAAAGGTTAGTGTATTGCCTTGTAATCTTCGTTCTTCATAGTGGAAGTTTGCATCCGTGGTTTTTTACCCTAGATTGAGGTTTTTCCATGTATATCTTGTCTTGTGGTTTGTTTGGATTGCTTGATCTTTTTTCTGTTTCTAGTTTATATTCTTCCTGTTTATCGTTTGTGGGTGAGGCCTGAGATTGGATCTAGGCTCACTGCGTTGTTGGCGTGCTGCGCAACAACTGGTATCAGAGCTATTGGTTTAGTTCTATTGGGAACGATGACAGAAGATGGGAAACTAGAATTGAGAAGTTGATGGTTCAAACTTTGCCTTCTGGAAGATGCAGATGGAAGATTATCTGTATCAGAAGGACCTCTATATTCCTCTAGGAGGAAAAGAGAAGAAACCAGAAAAGATGACAGATGATGAATGGTTTTTACTAGATAGGAAGGCTTTAGGAACGATCCGACTCTCTTTGTCTAAGAGCGTCGCCTTCAGTATATCCAAGGTAAAAACGAGAAAAGATTAATGGAAGCCCTAGCCACCATGTATGAAAAACCCTCAGCATCCAAAAAGGTTTATCTTATGAAACAGCTATTCAACATGAAGATGTCAGATGGTGGGGAGCGTGGCTGAACATCTAAACGAGTTTAATACAGTCACGAGCCAGTTGGAATCCGGGGCATTATTTTGAGGATGAGGTCAGAGCGTTATTGATCTTATCCAGTTTTTCAGACAGATGGGATGGTTTAGTGATTGCTGTGAACAATTTTCAGGGTCGACAAGCTAAAATTTGATGATGTGGACCTGTCTAATTCTCAGCGAAGAATCTAGAAGAAAGGCATCAGGAGTCAGGAGTTTCAGGGGATTCAGGGAATGCTCTAAATGTTGAAGGAAGAGGAAGATCACTGAACAAAAGAGACAATAAACACGGGCGTTCTAAGTCGAGAAAGAAGTCCAAGGAATCGAAAGACAAAGATGGGTGTTGGCATTGCGGTAAGAAGGGGCACATGAAACGTGATTGCAGGGCGCTTAAGAAATAAGAACGAAGCTCTCAAGGTGGGAAAGATTCAGTGAATCTATATAAGGAGAGTGACACAGAGGCATTGATCTTGTCTCTTGATGCGAGGAATGAGTCTTGAGTTATAGACTCGGGTGCTTCATTTCATGCCACTTCATGTAAGGAAGTTCTGCGTAACTATGTATCAGGTGACTTCTGGAGAGTCTACCTGGGTGATGATGAGCCGTGCAGTATTGATGGAAAGAGAGACGTTCATATAATTCAGAAACAGGGAACAACGTTGAAATTGAAGGATGTCAGACATGTACTGAGTTTGAGAAAGAATTTGATCTCAGTAGGGCAATTGGCCGATACCGGTTATGTGACGACATTCACCAGTGATTCCTGAAAGATCACAAAAGGTGCCTTGGTGATATCTCGAGGCAAGAAAGAAGGGACTTTGTACGTGACTTCAGGATCGTATAGTTCACTCGCAGTCGCATCAACTGGAGTGAATGGGCAGTTATGGCATCAGAGGTTGAGACATATGAGTAAGAAAGGGATGAAAGTGCTATTGTCAAAAGAGAAACTACCAGGGCTGAAGTCTATTAACTTGGAATTCTGCGAGGATTGCGTGTATGGCAAGCAGAAGAGGGTAAGTTTCAAGAAGACGGGATGCGCTCCAAAGACGCATCTGTTGGAGCTTGTACACACTGATGTGTGGGGACCGGCACAGGTATCATCTCTTGGTGGCTCACGTTATTTTGTTTCCTTTATTGATGATGCTAGTAGAAAATTGTGGATTTATTTCTTAAAGCACCAATCTGATGTATTTGATGTATTTAAGAAGTGGAAAGTTATGGTAGAAAATGAGACAGGTAAAACAGTAAAATGTCTCAGATCTGATAATGGGGGAGAGTATTGTGACAAGAGGTTTGAGGAGTATTGTGCAGCAAGTGGAATCAAATATCAAAAAATGATTCCAGGTACACCGCAGCAGAATGGTGTGGCTGAGTGCATTAACAGGACCATCCTTGAGCGCGGCAGGAGCATAAGGTTACATGCAGGGTTGCCCAAGACATTTTGGGTATATGTTGTGAATACCGCCGCATATCTCATCAATAGAAGTCGCTCAGCACCATTGGATGGTAGGCTACCAGAAGAAATGTGGACTGAGAAAGAAGTGAACCTTGCACATCTCAGAGTGTTCGGTTGCACTTCATATGTTCACATTGATGTAGAGCACAGAAACAAGCTGGATGCGAAGTTCAGGAGGTGCACATTTATAGGCTACGGGCAACATGATTTTGGCTACAGGTTTTGGGATGTAGAAAATAGAAAAATCATCAGAAGCAAGGACGTAGTCTTCAATGAAAAAGTGATGCATAAATACAGTGTGCAGAAAAATAAGGCCGAAGAAAAGGAATTCGTAGAGTTGGAAGAGTTACCGAACACGGGTGTTACAATGTCACAGGATGATCATGCACATGTGCATTATGAGGCAGAGCCACATACACCGATTGTGAGGAGGTCTACTCGGGAGAGGAGACTCACGGTCCAATATTCACCCTCCTTATATTATCTACTGTTGACAGATAATGGTGAGCCAGAGTGTTTTGAAGAGACATTACAGTCAGATACATGGGTTAAGTGGGAACAGGCCATGGATGAGGAGATTGACTCTCTTGAGTCTAATCGTACATGGGAGCTAGTCACTCTACCTAAGGGTAAGAAAGCTCTTCATAGCAAGTGGGTTTACAGATTGAAGGAGGAGCACGATGGTTCGAAATGGTACAAGGCTAGACTGGTTGTGAAAGGGTTTCAACAAAAGACAGGTATCGATTTCACTGAAATATTTTCATCTAGGGTAAAAATGTCTACGATTCGCATGGTCTTGAGTATAGTGGCTACAGAGGACTTACATCTAGAGCAGCTAGATGTTAAGATAGCCTTTCTTCATGGGGACCTTGAAGAAGAGATATATATGCATCAGCCGACAGGATACGTGGCACCAGGAAAGGAGAACAAGGTGTGCAGACTGAAGAAGAGTTTATATGGCCTGAAGCAGGCCCCGAGGCAGTGGTACAAGAAGTTCGACAGTTTCATGTCGGGAAACTGCTTTAGGAGATGTCATGCAGACCACTGTTATTACTTGAAGAAGTTTGATACGTCATACATCATTCTTCTTCTGTACGTTGATGATATGCATGTGGCTGGTTCAAGCATGAAGAACATCTCAGATCTCAAAAGACAACTGTCTAGAGAATTTGCCATGAAGGATTTAGGAGCTGCAAAACAAATCCTAGGCATGAGGATAAAGCGTGACAGGGGGAAAATAAGAAACTAGTTTTGTTACAGGCAGAGTACATAGCCAAGGTACTTGACCAATTCAATATAGGAGGTGCGAAGCCGGTTAACACTCCATTAGCCAACCACTTCAAGCTATCTAAGGAGCAAGGGGCAAAGACGCAGGAGGAACGGGACTACATGGCTAAAGTCCCATACGCGTCAGCTATTGGGAGTCTCATGTATGCTATGGTGAGCACGAGGCCAGACATTGCTCAAGCAGTGGGAGTTGTTAGCAGGTTCATGAACAACCCCGGGAAGGAACATTGGAAAGCTGTGAAGTGGATCCTTAGATATTTGGTAGGTACTAAGTATGTAGTGCTGTGCTATGATGGATTGGAAATCAAGCTACAAGGCTACGTAGATTCAGATTTGGCAGGAGATATTGACAGCAGGAGAAACACTCCAGGTTATGTCTTTACTCTGGGTAGTGCTGCAGTCAGTTGGGTCTCTCAGTTATAAAAGATAGTATCTATCAGTACGACAGAAGCAGAATATGTTGCGGCTACAGAAGCATGCAAGTAGATGGTGTGGATGCAAGGTTTCATGGAAGAGTTGGGTAAAAAGTAAGCAGATTGCAAACTGTACAGTGACAGTCAGAGTGCAATACACTTGGCCAAGAATTCAGTCTTTCATTCAAGGACCAAGCATATTGCCATCAGATATCACTTCATACGTTCGTTACTGAAAAATGGATCGATTGCTCTGGAGAAGATTCATACAAGTGAGAATCCTGCGAATATGTTGACCAAGGCGGTCACACGAGAGAAGCTGAAACTCTGTTCAGCTTTGATTGGTCTTCAGGCTTGAAGACGGGGAGGTGGTGCACTCCGAATGAAGAAGACAAAGGTTTATGGTGATGTGTCTCCAAGTGGGAGATTGTTGAGAAGTGGAGCCACATGCGCGGATTTTATGTCGCAAGTCTTTTTGTAACTGGGATGTGAAAAGGAGTTTCGCAGATTTCGTGTCGCAAGTCCTTTAGCAACTGGGATGCGGAAATGAGTTTCGCGGATTTTCGTGTCGCAAGTCCTTTCGCAACTGGAATGCGGAAAGGGAAGTTGCCAAACTATAAATTGGGGTCCCTAGGACTATTTTAGGGTTAAGGTGAATATTGGGAAATATTTCTAAGGTGTGGGCAAGGGATTTTCTCTATACTTCTAAGGGAGAGGTTAGTATATTGCCTTGTAATCTTCGTTCTTCATAGTGGAAGTTTGCATCCGTGGTTTTTTACCCTAGATTGGGGTTTTTCCACGTATATCTTGTCTTGTGGTTTGTTTTGGATTGCTTTGATCTGTTTCTAGTTTATATTTCTTTCTGTTTATCGTTTGTGGGTGAGGCCTGAGATTGGATCTAGGCTCAATGCGTTGTTGGCGTGCTACGTGACAACCCTATCCATTCATAAAAAAAGCAGTATACATGACAATAACAATACTTATAATAAGTTAAAAGTTGAAAATTATCCCTCTTCATGGAATAACTAGTACATCATTGGCCTAAATATAACGATAGCTTTTCGCGACGATCACTGGTTTAAGAGAATGTTCATAAATTTTGGAGGTTGCGTTTCTGATTTCCTTGTTACTGCTATGCCATTTTTCGGCATCGATGGATGCCACAAATGTACTATATTATCCGGTATTACCATTGATGAGAATAATGGTATATTCTCTCTAGCCATTGCTATGATTGAGGGGGAAAATACTGATAGTTGGAAATGGTTTTTTCATTGCTTACAAGATGGTATTGGTAATATGAGGCAACTAGTGATTATGTTGGATTGAAAAAAGGGGGCTAATTGAAGTAATGGATTCCATTTTTACATATTCTTATCACAGATTTTGTGTCCGTTAATTGTACTACCATAGAAGATAATTGCAGCCAACATCATCACAAATGAGAAATAGCTTATTTGGAATTCCAGCAACATACTCAACTACTATTTCTTGCAACCACAACAACTAATCTTTCATCTTAATGCATTCAGGTGTTTAAAGCTGACTACCTTAGCATTCACTTTTGGAGTGTTGAAGTTCCTTCCTTTGCTTGTAATGCCTCTCTGAATTACATGCAATCCATCTCAAGCTGAACAATCCTACAGGGGTTTTGTGGTTCCAATTTTCTATTTTCTGGGTTGATGTAATTTAGATTAGTGCAACTGTAGGGCTTCTTAGATGTACAATTACTCTTGTATTTGGTTTTTTAATAATCCCCTATCTATTTATAAAAAAAAAGCAATACACATGACAATAACAATACATATATTAAGTTAATAAGTTAAAAATTATCCATCTTCATGAAATAACTAGTACATCATTGGCCTTAATGTAATGATAGTTATTCCATTTAAACCAAGTAACCCAAGAACACTATGTTCCCATTTGGATGCATTATTTGAATTAAATCATGGTTATTAATGTCATAAAAGTGAAAACAACCAAATCATAATTGCCAGTCTCATGCCTACCTAATTGCTAGTGAGCTTGTCCTTTAACCTCATGGTCGAAGGATCAGGACTGATATTTGTGTTTTCCCCTCTTCCAAGTCTGCGTGACCTAATGAATAGGTTGGATGGCAAGTAAACATTGTAGTGGGCTCCATGTAGTTTTTTTTAATGGTAGATGATAACGCCTAAATATTGTATATTTATCCTCTCAATTGCATTAACTTTCCTTGTATTAAGTGTCAATTGATCTAATAATATATGTTTTTTTACATATAAGGTGATTTTGGAAAGCAAAGATGAAAATATGTTGTTTAATGAAAGAATTAAAAAAAAAGAATAATCAAGCTTGAAAGTGATGACGAGTTGGAGGAAATTATTGAAGAATTCTTTATTAAAGAATTCAAGTGCCACAGATTCAAAAAAATAAAGTACAAAGGATGGATAAAAGAATGAAAAATCACACAATTCAATAACAAAAATAACATACTGCATTAACTTTCCTTACACACTCCACAGTGGCTGCCGCATCCCTAGCCGCACAATTAGCGAGTGGAAAAGACCTCACTATCCACCTAGCCAGTAGTCTGCTAATACCTACCTGGCTTGTCGATAGCGGACTTATTTGGGAGATGGTCAAACTCAGCCTAGCTTACAGCCCCCTCACTCGGGCGGATAAGGCCACACCCCCTTCCAACCGACCAGACACAGTGAGAGAGACGTTGCCTACTGGTATTCGGCACTCAGGTGCTCATGTATCCACTCGCTCTAGACGTTGGAGTCTCCTCCAGTACCAGAGGATTCTAGGACTCTCACCTAAGGATATTCTATGTGCCCATAGTGCTAGAAGTACCAAATATTTTCGGTATCCCATCTGGCCATCCACGATGAACCTATGGAGGCCACATGCCTGATATTGCTAGGGCGTCAAGTGATCTTGTCACACAAATGCGAGATGCATGAGTCATACCATCCAGTCATGATTAAACCTGCGCGTACTATGCGATCATGTGGGGCAACTCCGTCTCTTAAGGAGTCCCCTAAGTAACTCAGCCTAATGACAATGCTATGATCAACCATTCCTCACTACAGGCATACAAATGATGCATATGGACATGTATTATGATGTAATACTAAGCATGATATCAGTGTGTCCTACTAGACTAAGTACACTAGTATGATTATCAGATATAATATGTGACAACTGGTCTTAACCGGTATGTCACTTATGAGAGTAAGGGCTGAACGATAAGCCCTACTAGACATGTAGAAGTCTATATGG
The DNA here is from genome assembly GCA_021015155.1 of Magnolia officinalis. NCBI lineage: Eukaryota > Viridiplantae > Streptophyta > Magnoliopsida > Magnoliales > Magnoliaceae > Magnolia > Magnolia officinalis. Next base: position 50,185 of record JAJHSJ010000586.1, on the reverse strand, counting down.
AATGGTCCGTGATAAACTATCCTAACCTATCCAAGGTACTAACATATCATGTATCCTAAGGCGGGGTCCATAGAGAGATGGTGGATCTAACACATACATCGAGATAGGCTCTACACAGTGGATATACTAAATTTAGTCCCACATATTCTTCCATCTACGGTAAGGGAGGTGATGATGATGTACTAATGTCAAAGATAGGCCTCACACTCGTCCTAAGAAGGTAAATGGACAGTGGGGATGATACATACATAACACGAGGTCCTAACAATCGATTACAAGGTAGAATACATCTCACGGGGTGAGTTAAGCAGGTATACAACAAGTGGGCTTCCTTGCTCCCTTTATCATGAACAACTGGGCTTTCCTATGAGGGCCCGATACGAATACAAGGCGGGCCTTGGTAGGATCCACATATCCAGGACTATGTAACTCTACAAACGGTCCTGCTCATCATCTAAGTGGGGCATCAGGTTTGGGTTACTAAGCTTGGACAAACACATGCATCTAGGTGGGCCACATTCCCTATGGAAGGCCCGATACGAACACAAGATGAGCTCTAAGGCTTGGGTGGTCCTACAGGGTATGGTGGAAAGCATCAATATCAAATGGGGGCCCAATGGTTTGGGATAGCCCAACAAGGGAAGGATGGGTATCACTAGCATCAATGGGGCCCAATGATTTGGGATAGCCCAATAAGGGAAGATGGGTTAAAAATTGGGTATCACAGTGGGCCCTACAAGGTATGGTTTTCAACAGTGGATGTTTAACGACCACTATTCCTATGATGCGGTCCATTAGGGATTTAGACCTGACCCTCAATGGGGTCCATGGCCTTATGAGATCTGGAAGAGTGGATAAACAATGTATAAATAACACATACATTATGGTGGGACTCTATTCAAGGTTGGGGTAAAAGAGAGGATGGGGAGATGGGCTTCATGGTGGGCCCTAGGATGGTTCCCAATGGTGGACATTTAACCACCGTTGCTCCCAAGGTGTGGCCCATTTGGAAATTGGAATTGTAACAGGGCCTCGGCCCTCTAAATATCTAGGAGATGGATAGACAGCGTGGGCCCATTACTCATACAAGGTGGGCCTACATAAGTCGGCGGGGTTTATGGCCTAAAATGGGTAGACGATGTATGTATAACACATACATCACAGTGGGTCTCATACAATCACAACGAAACTCATATAATCACAACGGGCCTTATATAATCATAATGGGCTACATACAATCTCAATGGGCCGCATCTCATGGGCTTAATACACATCACAATGGGCTGCATCACATGGGCCTGATATACATCACAATGGGCCTCACTCATGGGCCACATATACATCACAATGGGCCGCATCTCATGAGCCTCTTACATCAAGTGGGCTGCATCAATGGGCCGCACCATGGGCCTCATATACATCATGTGGGCCACATCCACAGGCCGCACCAATGGCCCTCATATACATCAACTAGGCTGCATTAATGGGCTGCACCATCTCACTATTCATCTATTTAGGGATCTTTATAGAGAATTTACCTAAAAATGAATCACATCGAAAGATCATTTGGACCATACCACAAATAACGGTAGAGGTAATGATTTCTTCACAGGGCCCACCATCATGTTTATTTTCCATCCAGTCTGTTCATAAGGTCATAAAGACCTGAATCAAGAGGAAAAACCAACTTCATATTGATCCAGAACTTCTGACCCCAAATGAGTTCAATGGTAGACGTTCAATCCCATTGGTTTTTTTTTTTTTTTACAGTGTGGTCCATCTGATAGATGGATCTGTCTTATTTCTAGTCTCAAGCCTTAAGACGATCTCACCATCCGGATAGACGGTTAAATATAACACTACCTGATGATCAGGCCCAATTACATCAGAGGTGGGTCCACCAGATGGACTGAACACATACATTATAGTGTAATCCCACCGTCCCGATCATGTGGACGGTGCGGATATGGAATACATACATCAAGGTGGGGTCCACGTTCCTGGATGGTGGTGACCCCACACGTGCAGAGTGGGTCCCACCGTCCCAGGGACGGACGGCGTGGGTTAAAGACATGCATCATGGTGCGCTCCACCCAGCACCATCCAAATGGATGGTGTGGATGCAAAACGCATACATTAAGGTGGGTCCCACCGTCCCAGGGACGGACGGCGTGGATTAAAGCACATGCATCATGGTGCGCTCCACCCAGCACCATCCAAATGGATGGTGTGGATGCAAAACGCATACATTAAGGTGGGTCCCACCGTCCCAGGGACGGACGACGTGGATTAAAGCACATGCATCATGGTGCGCTCCACCCAGCACCATCTAAATGGATGGTGTGGATGCAAAACGCATACATTAAGGTGGGTCCCACCCGTCCGGGATGCTGGACGGTGTGGATAAGACCCATACATCTGGTGTGGGTCCCACGGACCGGCTGATGTCAGCCATGTAGCTGGTGTGAGTTACACCAGCCAATCAACTTCCATATGAGGTGGGTCCCATGTGGGGCCCACCATAATATATATTATAAAGTTATATATTTTATTTATTTATTATTATTTTTTTGCTGACTGTTGTGTTTTCCCTTTATATAGTCTAGCAACAGAGGTTGCTCGACGTCCCATGGCTAGACGTTATGAATGTAATACATTCATCAAGGTGGGGTCCATGTACACGTGACTCACCAACCACATACATCGAGATGGCCCCACATTCATGTGGCCCACAGATGGACAGTGTGGATCTAATCCATTCATCACAGTGGGATCCATACGTCCCAAAATGGACGGTATGGATATAATACATATGTCATAGGTGGGCCACTCACATCATCATCATCACCAAAGAGAGAGAGAGAGAGAGAGAGAGAGAGAGAGAGAGAGAGAGAGAGAGAGAGAGAGAGAGAGAGAGAGAGAGAGAGAGAGACGCGTGGGATGGAGGGACCCCGACACTATGGGCCCTCCCTTCCACGCATTACAACATACATCAAGTGAGTCCCATTACATGTGGGCCCACCAATCAAAATCAACGGTGGAGATCCCTTCTCCACCAAAATGTAAGGTCTAGATGACCCTTTTCATACAAAGAAATTAAACATTATGATGGGGTCCATGGAGAATGGCCCCATCATGGGATGGATATATGAATCACGGTGGGCCATTGGCCACACCTAGGGTCCAAAGTGAGATCCATACCATCAATCGGTAGGCCCCACTTGGCCCATCATCAAAACATAAATCTAAGCCTGTAAAAACACCCACCGTTGAATCTTTTTAGTTCGATGGAATGCCAAACTCCGTGGCTCTCTCTTTGATGGAAGATGATGAAGTATGGATGGATAGGATAAGAGATTGGGTGGTAGGGAGTGGGCCTCACTTAGCTCCTCTCCTTAGCCTTTTCTCTCATGGTTGCTTGGAAATGGTGGAGAATGGAGTGAAATGAGAGAGGAGTGGGGTTGTGTAAGAAGGATGGGATGAGAGGAATGGGTAGTGTAAGAGTGGGATGGGTGTGTATAAGAGAGAATTGACTTATGGGGGGTGAGGTGGCATGGGATATGGGTTGCTTGTCTTTATTGGTAAGAAAGGGATGGGAGAGGCATGAGTTGTGTACTTGACTAGTACTTGATTGATTGATGTGATGGGTTGTAGAGATTCTCTCGAAATTCATAATGCGTAGCGTTTCTTCGAAAAATACGCGGGCCCACAACTCCTGGCCTGGATATTGCATCGGTGCGCAAGATGCGACGTTGGAACCGCGGCGACGGTGTGTGGTCGCTAGGGTACAAGTTTCAAGTCGAGCTGACTCAATCAGATCTATGGGATGCGACTCAGGGTCGAACGTAAATGCCGATTATAGGTCGCGGGTTACCGAAATTCGACAGGGAGGATCGCGGGAGTCTATGGAACGGTACAGACTAGGATACGGGCCTTACAGTCAATCTGTATAATTGATTGATCTATTGTTGCCTAAGGGTGATCTAAACACTCTTGATTCTCTATGATTGATGTCTGAATGCTTCATGAGAGAATCGTTCAATTGAAATCATGTTTTGATTGGTGTTGATGATTGGTTTAATAAAATTATTTTTCGATTGTATAGAATATGACTTTGATTCCAATTGATTTATAAAAATTAAATCAATGAATGAAATATTATAATTGCTATAAGTGAATTCTTAGATCCTTAGGTCGTGTTTGTTAACGCTGAATTTTCCACTTAACGCGGAATAGGGAAAAATTTCCGTGTTTAGTGGTGTTTGTTAATGCGTTATTAACGCGAAAAACGGAAAGCGCTAAGTGGTTTTTCACTGAATTCTTTCCGTGATAGGAGTCTGGCTTAATGGTGAACGCGGAATGCACTCCGTGATTTTTCATTAAACAAAAATTTTTTCTTCCAAAAGTACCCTTTTTCAAATAACTATGGCAATTTTTTCTTTTAATTATTTGCGAAATACAAAATCAACCTTTAACCTGTGAAACTTTTTTATGCCCCACCATGATTTATGTGTTTGATCCACATCGTCCATTAACTTTTTCAGATCATTTACGGTGTGAGCTAATAAAAGAAGCAGGTCCAATGATTAATTGGACCGCAAGGTGGGGATTGAACGTTGACTGTTAAAAACTTCATGGGAGCTGGATAAGTTTCGGATCAAGCTGATATTTGTGTTTTCCTTTCATCCATGTCTACATGACCTAATGAATAGGTTGGATGGTAAAAAAACAACATAGTGGCCCTTAGAAAGGTTTCAATGGTAGATGTCATTATCACTGCAGCATCCTTTGGTGTGGTTCACTATAGCTGTGGACCTGCTTTATCTTTTGAATCTTATATTAAAATAATATGAGAAAAATGATGAACGGCTTAGATAAAACATTTACATCATGGTGGTCCCCACAGAGCACCGACCACCAGCCACGGGGCTAGTGTCAAAGGGAGTAGCCAATCCGTTTCCTGGAGCATCAGCGCTCGTCTCGGACGCAGATTTCCTGCGAAAGCCTTTCGCAGGAAGTTCCTGTGCTGGGAACGCTGGTGGGGCCCACTAGGATGTTAGTGAGAAATGTCACGCCCTAAACTCGGAAATCGGATTCACAGGAATCCCGATCGCCGAACCCGGTGTCGACAGCCTTCGTAGTACCCCATTCTCGGCCCTTAGGGTACATACGCCAGGTTTCGATCCTGGGATCCTACAAGGAGGATTTTCCAATGTACATTTGTCTCACAATAAGCATAACCATAAGTATACCCAAATCATAAAGGCAACATCATCATCACATATCCACTAATATAATCATTTAGATACAATGCTGAAAGGGAAATACATATATTGAAATCAAGGCTCCAGAGGATAGCTGTACGTTCTAAGCTCAACGCTGCTGCAACTTAAAAGCTTAGAGGGTGGGTGAAAGTGTGTGCACAAGATAAGTGCCAAGTATACCATAAAGCCCATAAATCATACATCATCAGAATAAGCGGAAATACTGACAAGATCATGAATCATACGATATCAGAGTAAGTGAAAATATACTGGTAAGTCCATGAGAGCTATCAGCCGTACCAAGGCTATGCGATGCAAAACATAATAAGACAATAACAGATGCTGAGGATGCAATGCAATATGCAAATCCTGACGAGCCACAAATACCATCAACCTCATCTAGGCCATATAAGTGCAAAAACATAGTAACCCAAAATGCTAAGTACTGCGGATGCAATGTAATATGCGGTGCGAATGAAATGACCATGCTGGAATGTGAAGTCGAGATGATAGTACGTAGTATCGTAGGCTACGGGGTCCACCACAAGGGACTTCTATCCAAACCAGTCCCATACCTAAATTTGGATAGTCTGACTTAATGTGGTAAACTCCTAATCTCAGGTTAGTTACGCGCCCGACCGAAATCCTGGCCATGCGAAGGTACACGTAACAAATAGTTACGCACCACCAGCTCGAGTAGATAGTGAATGAATGAATGAATGGATATGCAATTCCTGCTCAATAAGTCTATATATCAGTACGGTTGCTCTCTGGAAAAATCACCGGGGTCTATTACACTCGACACCGACTGCCTCCTCCCTAGCTGCATAGCCCAGCAAGTGGAAGAGACCTCACTATCCGCCTAGCCAGCAGTCTGCCAATACCTACTCGGCTCGTCGATAGTGGACCCATTTATGAGTTGGTTATACTCAGCCTAGCTTATAGCCCACTCACTCGGGCGGATAAGGCCACACCCCCTCCTAACCGACCACGACACAGTGGGAGACACGACCTACTAGTATTCGGCACTCGGGCGCTCATGTTCCACTCGGTCTAGACGTTGGGGCACCTCCTGGCCTTGGAGATTCTAGAATTTTTACCCAAGGACATCCTAAGTGCCCAAAGTGCTAGAACCAAGTATTTTCGAGTCCCATTTAGCCATCTACGATGTGCCTGTGGAGGCCACGACCCTGATGTCACTTGAGCGTACAATGATCAAGTCACATATATGTGAGATGTATGAGTCACACTATCCAGTCATGCAGCAATCCTGTGCGTACGACGCGATAATGTGGGCACTCCATCTCATAAGGAGTCCCATGAATAATCTGCCCAATGGCGTATGCTATGATCAAATATTCCTCATATCAGGCATACATATGATGCGTATGGATATGAATCGTGGAGTTATACTAAGCATTTTATATGGTGATGAACTATCCTCACAACAAAGATGGGCCTTGATGACCTACACACAACAAGTATAGGCCTATCAATAGGCCCTAGGGAGAGTTATAATGTGGACATTTAACCAACATTATTTTTACAATGTGGACGTCAAACCAACATTGCTCCTAAGGCATGGCCCGCCATAAATGTCATTACATAACGCATGGTGGAATCACACAATGCAATAGACTTTGTATACATTTCATTGGGCCTCGACCCATGGGCCTCAAATACATCAAATGGGCCTCATCATATGGTCCTCATATATGTAAAGGTGGGCCTCAACAACGGGCCTCATACACATTACGGTAGGCCTTAATAACGGGCCTTGAAGACATCACCATGGGCCTCAACCCATGGGCCCAAAATACATCACAATGGGCCTCAACCCATGGGCTCCAAATACATCACAATGACCTCAACCCATGGGCTCCAAATACATCACAACGGCCTCAACCCATGGGCCATAATACATCATAATGGGGCTTAACCCGTGGGCCCCAAATACATTACCATGGGTCTCAACCCATGGGCCTCATAACTATGGCAAGTGGGCCACATCACGTGGGCCGCACTAATGATGATCTACACTGTCCAAACATTGTCCAAGTAAATTAGCATCATCCAAACATTATCCATGTAAATGGGCACCGTCCAAATGTTGTCCAGCACCATCCAAACATTATGGATGGTGTGGATATAAATATATAAAGGTGGGCTCCACACAACAGTTATATAGCTGGTGGTGCGTGTGGCAGACAGCCAATCCATATCACCATATAATATAATAATATAAATTATAATATATATTATGTTATATTATGATGTAATAGGTAAAAGGCATCCAGGCCCAACCAACGTCCAAAGATGGACGGACGGCCTGAATGAAACTACGCAGGTGTGCAAGGTGGCCCCATCCCACACGTGTGGGGTGGGCCATGTTTGGACGGACGACAGACAATGGTGGGTCTCACAGAGCTTGGTGACGTCATGGCAGCAGCCATGCAGCTGCTGGGGTGGATAGACGGTATAGACAAATACATCCATGATGTGGGTCCCACGTGGGGCCCACCATAACATTTATTTCCCATCCATACGGTTACTTGGATGAAGAGGAAAAACAAATTTCATATGGATCCAAAACTCCAGGGACCCAAAAGGGGTTTCAATGGCAGACGTTCCATCCTGCTATTCCCTATGATGTGGGCCACCTGAGAGCCGTATATGGCTGATTTTCGAAGGGTCCACTGCCATAAGGAGCCCTGACAAAATGCACGGTGTAGATGCTCTACGCACATCATGGTGGGGCCCACGGCTGGGACCCAACGTCCCAGCCTTTTTCCACGCCAACGCAGCACCTGCTGCAGCGTCAGCAGCGCATGCTGCTTCTTTGTTATATATTTTTTTTGAAAAACTAGTTATTTTATGGTTTTCATACACAGGGCCCGCATCAGGTGAATCCAACCTAACCACTAGATTCCAGGACTCAAGAGTGACTGATCAAACAAGCCCAATATGCGTTGTGTTTTGGTGGAAAAAAACATCAAGGTGAATTTTAACGGTAACAACCATTATTTTTAACACTATGGCCCGCCAGAATATCAGATTGACTCCATCTTTCGGCTCAACGTCTAAAATGAGCCAGGGAATGAGATGGACGACATGGATTAAATTTATGCATTAAGGTGGGGCCTATATGAGCGACCCACTCCAAGGCTTGAACCAAGCCAATATTTTTGGTTTCCATTTCACGTCCAGCGTCTTTGGACGCTGGACAACTTTGCAATAGCATATGCATTTAAGGTGGGCCTTGCTCAGGTGGGCCACCAAATACACGGATGGTGTGGATACAAACAAATATAAAGTGGGCCCCACCTACAAATGGCTTGGATCAAATACATGCTTCATGGTGGGGTCCATCCGGGTGGGCCACACAACAATAATAAAAATGAAAGAGATGGGGAGAGGGAGAAAGAAGGAGACACGTGCAATGGAGGGACCCCGACACTATGGGTCCTCCCTTCCATACCTCACAACGTACATCAAGTGGGTCCCAATACATGTGGGCCTACCGATCAAAATCAACGGTGGAGATCCTTTCTCCACCGGAATGCAAGGTCTAGATGACCCTATCCATGCAAGAAAAAATAAACATCATGATGGGGTCCGTGGAGAATGGCCCCATCATGGAATGATCATGATAATCAAAGTGGGCCATCGGCCACATCTAGGGTCTAAAGTGAGATCCATACCATCAATCAGTAGGCCCCACCTGGCCCATCATTGAAAGAATGAAATCTAAGCCTATAGAAGCACCCACCGTTTGATCTTCTTGGTCCGTTGGAAAGCCGATCTCCTTGTGTCTCACTTTGACGGTGGAAGATGAGAAATGAATGGCTAGGATGAAGGTTTTTGGGGTGGGAAATGGGCCACACAAAACCACTTTCCCTCCTTAGAAATGCATGGATGTCCACCTCTCTTTTGCTTGAGATTTGTTGCTTGGGAAGTGTGTTGAGAAATGAGGGAGAGAGAGAGCGTTGTAAGGGAGGTGATGGGTGATGGAGTGATGGATGTGAGGTGATGTGGTACTTGACATGTATGGGTGTGTAAGAGAGAGGGTGAGAGAGAGTTGACTTGGTGGTTGCTTGACTTGGGGAGAAAGAAAGTATGGGTGTGTACTTTGATTGATTGATTGATTGATGGGACATGTTGTAGAGATTTTCTTGGGATTGCAAACGCGCGGCGTTTTCTTCGAAATAAACGCCGGCCCACATCTCCCTGCCAGGGTATCGGATCGGTATGCAAGACGCGGCATTGGAACCACGGCGACGGTGCGGACGCAATAGTATAAGTCTCAGATTGAGCAGACTCAAATCTACAGGATATGACTTAGGGTCGAGCGCAAACATCGATTATAGGTCACAGGTTGTCGGAATTCGACTGGAAGGATCGCGGGAGTCGACGGAATAATATAGACTAGGATACGGGCCTTACAAGAAATCTTCACCGTCCATCCATTTTTTGAGTTCATTTTAGGACATGAGGCCAAAGATGAACCGTATCCAATGCTCAAGTGGGCCAAAAACGTGATAATTAAATGTCCACAGTTGAAATATTCATGGGGCAACAAAAGTTTTGAATCATGCTAATATTTGTGTTTTCAGTTCATCCCAGTAGGAATGATGTTATTAACAGTTTGGATGGCATGTAGACATCACTGTCGAATCAGGGAGTTTTCAATGGTAGGAATTTCCCTAAATACCTTTTCCTTTAGCACAGCCCACTTGAGTCTTGGATCCAGTTCAATTTTGGTCTAATCTCCTAAAATTAGCTCACAAAATGGATGGATGGAGTGGATTCCTGACAAACATTACGGTGGGTCCCACCTAAGTTCCCAGTAACAGGAACTTACTGCAAAAGGCTTTTGCAGGAAATCCGCGTCAGCTCCTCTTCCCATGGCATGTATCAACGTTGGATCTCCCCCTGCCACCAGCCCGGTCGGTGGTGGTTGGTGCTCTATGGCCCCATGGTGTATGTGTTTCATCCATTCCGTTCATCCATTTTTACATATCATATCCCAAAAATAAAAGGGATATAAATCTTAGGCTAACCACACCATATATAGGAAAACAATAGTGATTGGATATCCACCATTAGAATCCTCCTAGGGCCCACTGTACTGTTTATTTGACATCCAATATATTGATTAGGTCATACATGCCCAGATGAAGTGAAAAATCAAAAATCAGCTTGATCCAAAACTTTAATGGCCCCAAAAGGTTCTCAATGGATAAAGCTCATTCAACACTATTTCCTGTAATGTGGTCCACTTGAGATTGGGATATACATCATTTTTGGTTCATACTATAAAATGATCTAGAAAAATATATGGACAGCATGGATGAAACACATACATCATGGTGGGGCCCATAGACCACCAACCACACACTAGCTATATAACTGGTGTAGGTGCGTTGACGCGCATTGAGCTCTGAGTTGTACGGATGGTTTAAAGGAGATCAAAGTTGGCGGGAACCAATTCACGTTTATTTTTTTTTTTTTCTAAAACACAACAGGCTTCTCATTCACTTCTCCATTGTATCATCAATTATTTCTTCAGCTTCTTTATAAAAGATTATAAATATTTCTCTTCGACGGGTATTACAATCTCTCTATCTTTGAAGATTGACTTAATTTTCTTGATTTTTTATCTTTTCTATCTATTTTGATCTAGTAAATTTATTAAAATTGCAAGTAAATTTATTAAAAGATTTTTACCTAATTATTCTTCTTTAAATAATTCTCAGTTTATATTAGACTATTGTAGCGATGGCTTCAAGGGATAGTGGCAGGGCAAGATGAAGTGATTTGGAGAAAAAAAATATTTATTGATTGTTGTCTTGAAGAAGTTGTAAGTGCTATGATTTGATTCGTCTTTGATTGTCAAATTTTGTGTGTCAAAACTTCTTCGTATGTCTTGTGTTTATATCTTGATAAATCTGTTCGAGACACCACGTCAACACTTGAAGTCTAGTTCAAAGAATTCTTCAAGCTTCATGATAGTTCAAGCTACATTGTAGAAGATATTAAAGAAGAGCTCAGGGTCAAGACTCAAGTTCAAGTACAAGTGAAAGTTTAAGATTCAGATATTAGTACGGGACTCAAGTGCAACTTAAAAGTGACATTAATTTCAAAGTTTGTGAAGTAGTCAAGCTACATAAAGAAGAACTCAAGCTCAAGACTCAAGCTTCGTAATGATAAAAGTCTAAGCAAATGAAGTGTTCAATGTCCATACTTCATGTCCCAGGTATGATAAACCTTAGATTGACCTTAGGGTAGGTCACTTTGGCTACATAATTCATTTGAATATTATTACATGATTTTGATCTATTCTAAGACTAGTCCTAGACCTTGTTCGACCAGTCTAAGAAGTTCCAAGACCAGTCCTAGAATTGTTGCAATTTATCAGATTTTCTAGTTCGGCTACGACCAGTCCTGGAGTCTGCTCGACTGGTCGTGGGATGGACCTTCGACCAGTCATAAAGCTACGACTCAAACTCCAGCGACTAAATCAAGTGTCGCACGACCAGTCGTAAAGGGGTTTCGACCGGTCGTGGACTGCCTACGACCGGTCATACAACGGTCTGATGCGATCGTGCTCAAAAATTTAAAAATCAGTTTATTCTTGGACTAGTCGTGGTTACCCTAGGACCAGTCGAAGACGAATTTCTTCAGTTATAAATAGCACATGAATTTCAGAGTTTTAATACTGAAAATTAAGTGAATTCAAGGCTCCACTCTGAGATAAGTTTGTGTTTGTTTTTTAAGCTATTTTGTGCATAATTGCTTTCTCTTTTTGCTAGCTTATTTAATTTGATTTTGTTCCTGTATTCCAATCTCATTTGAAAAGAGGAATTGCTTTATTCCTTCTTCTTGGAATCAAAATCAAATATAGCTATGCTCAACTGGTTTAAATCTAAAATTAATTAGAACTTAGAACCATATTAAAGTGAGTAGTGGACATTGAACTTCTATATTCGAACATCTACTCCGATTGGTTGTACCGGGCTGCTACAAAAAGGAGAAATCCAGATATTTTACAATTTTGTAAATTCCATTCTATTTTGGTTTTTGTTTGAGATTCGCCAGAAAAATCTAAATTTGTCTGGTTATCTGAGGAGAGCCAGAAAACTCAGAAGTGTGGGTTTTTGAATTGTGTAAGCCCAAGTTAAAAAGACACAATTGTAAAGGTTTTGGGTGAACCTGTGAAAACCTATTTGATAGTAAACGCTAATATCCCCTGTGTGAGGATATTAAGAGTGGAGTAGCATTCTGTGTGGCAGTGGAAAGACAGTTGGTGTACACACAGGCGAACCACTATAACTCTTTGTCTTGTGGATTGAATGCTTGCTTAATTTTCATATCATTTATCATTCAATTTTGTGGAATGTATGTGTGGATGTGACTGTTGTAACAATTTACATTTCAAGCAAGTGTGGGGATTGTTGTAATAAGTTAGATATCTATTTTTGCAAGTTATTTCAATTCCTTGCTATTTAGTTATTTCTATTCAGATTGAGTTATTGATTCAAAAGACGTTCTAGAAATAAGGTTGTCCTGCCATAAGCCCTTGTTTATTATGGTGCAAGGCTGTCCTTAGAACTGAATTTGTATCAACCTCTCAATACTTATTTATTGAGGTTGAATTGATTTCAGCATTGTGAATTGATTTATAATGGTAAGGCTATCTGTTTATCTTTATTCCGCTGATTTTATTTTAATTTGGCATAGTTCTATTCACCCCCCCTCTAGGACATATAGCTTGGCCATTTCAGAAGCACATAAGGGTGGTAGGTCAGGGTCAAGCTTGACCAAATAAGCATGCATGAAACAAATTAATAATTGAGTTGAAAAAGTGTACGGGAAAGGAATTTAATCAAAAGCAATTGAAAAGTTTATGGGATTATCTGAAAGTACAGTATACTACGTGGATTAAATTGATAAACATTACGGGACATGGGTACAATGATTGTTGTCTTGGAGATGAATATCGAATCAGAAAAAGATATGCCTGAAGTGAAAGGAGTATTTGGAAACTTTGAACAAACTATTATGTCCAATATGCGAGAAGAAATTGCCGCTACACTTATACATGCAAATCATTAATTAATTAATTAATTTTTATGAATAATGATATTTTAAATTTCTATTAAGTACTTTATAATTTATTTGAATTAAATACAATAATTTTATTTTCATTTAATAAAAAATAATTTATTTATAATGTAAAGCATTTCCCAACAGGAGAGATAGGGGCAAATGTGTCAAATTAACATATTTTAGACATTTCAGATGTTTGTTAACAAACAGATTGTTTCAAATTCAGTACTTAATTTTCAGACTTCAGCCATAGTTACCAAACATGTTTTTTGACTTCAGATTTCAGATTCAGGCTTCAGATTTCAGATTCTGGCTTCAGCTTTCAAATTTAGGCTTTAGACTTCAGATTTAACAAACGGGGCCTTAGTCTTTTATCAATTGTTTAAAAAACCCCTTTCTAATTTGCTGGATTAATAAAATCTAGACAAATAATTTATCTTTAGATTATTTCTAGGTTGTGTTCCCAATTCCTTGAGGATTCAACCTCGGTCTCACCAAGTTATTATTGCATCGCAGCCTGCACTTGGGGTTGTCAATTCTTGGGTTTGATAAATAGACATTCAATAAATTATTATTTTTTTCTATTGTGGTGTTCACCTGACATTTGGATCTATGTCATTTTTTAGCTCATTCCCTAAAATAATTATCCAAGAAGATGGACGACATGCATCAAACAAAGAAATCATTGTAGAGCACACACCAGAATCCCATGTACACGTGGATTGGTATCTCATCCGTATGCAAGGGGAGCGGATTAGGTGTTACCCAAGTAACACCATAGTGGGTGTTGCCCTTGCTGTAGGGCCCACCTTAATGATGTGTTGTATATCCATGTCGTCCATCCATTTCTCCAATTCATTTTAGGTCATTGTCCAAAATATTATGTAGATCCGAATATCAAGTCAACTACACCACATGAAATAATGGTGTTTGAGTGCCTCACCTTTAAAAATTCCAAAGGGCCCTTCTTAAGATTTTTGTAATGTTTATTTGTCATCTAACCTATCGATAATGTCAAGAAGACCGGGATGAAAGGAAATGTACAAAGATCAGCTTGATTCAAAACTTTTGTGGCCCACAAAATGTTTTTAATGTTGATTAATCACTGTTTCTAGTGGTATGGTCCACTTGAGATTTGAATCTTCTTAAGGTTTGATCACGACCTAAAATGAGATGGAAAAATAGAGGGACAATGTAGATATACAAAAAATGCATCAATGTTAGCCTCACATGGTTAGGGTAACACTCACTAAGGTGATACCCGGGTAATAGCTAATCTGCTCCATTGTGAAAGATACATTATGTGAGACATAGATTTCCTACCTTTCTCAGGAAGTTCCTGCTCAAGGATGTTGGGCGGGGCCATCTTAATGTTTGTGATAAATCTACCTTGTCCATCCATTTTTTGAACTAATTTTAGGACAAGCGACCAAAAATAAGGTGGATCCAAACCTCAAGTGGGTCACACGAGAGGAAACAGTGGGGATTCAGTCAGCACCATTGAAACATTATTATGGCCATAAAAGTTTGTATCACGCTAAATTTTGTGTTTTCACTTCATCCTAGTGGGAATGATCTTATAAATGGTTTGGATGGCATATAAACAACAAGGTGGAGCTCAGGAAGCTTTCAACGGTAGGCATATCTTTACCCACTGTTTCCTCTTGTGTGGCCCACTTTAGCTTTCCATCCACCTCAAATTTGGTCACATGTCCTAAAATGAGTTCACAAAATGGATGGATAGGTGGATTTCTCAGAAACATCTCGGTGGCCCGCACCCAAAATCCTTGTGCAGGAAGGTTTCCACAGGAAATTCGGTCCCAGGATGCACCAGCGGTTGAATTAATTCAAAAAGGGGGTAAAATCGTCTTTTAAAAAGATAACGGTCGCACATGTTAACAAGAAGGAAAATTGACCGTACTCGCCTCGAAGTTTGGGAAAATTACCTAGAATGCTATGACACTCCATATATTCCTGGAAGGGCCTTCTGACAACTTTTGGAGTTTATTTCGGACGAAAATGCCCCTGACCTTGGTTCAGTAGTTGCACAGTTTTATAGGTACTAAGAAGTTACGTAGTATTTAATGCTAGTAAAGTAATGTGTACGGAACCCTTTTTCGTGTGAGGGCAAGGACCAAACTCATGGGGCCCACATTGATGTATGCATATAATCCATGCTGCCCATCCTTTTTGCCGTGTCATTTTAGGGCTAGGGCCCAAATATCAGCCTGATCCAGAGCTCGTGTGGGCCACATAATAGAAAGTAATGGTGACAATGAAACTCACAGTTGAAACTTTCCAGGCTCACCGTGATGTTTGTTAGAAGTGGACACTGCCAAAGTCAGGACTTTTTGGGCCCATGCCGAGTTGATCGACAAGGTGGACGGAACGGATCTCCCCATTGTTGGCCTCAAGCTATTATACCAATGGCTATCCTTTCATTTGATAGTAAAGGAAGTGAACATGTAACAACCGCGACCCATATCACATGAGAAACACGACCCATATAACATGATAACTATGACTCATGACAACCACGACCCATATAACATGACAACTACAACTCATATAACATGAGAACCACGACCCATGACAACTACGACCCCTACCACATTATAACCATGACCCTTACTGTATTACAACCACGACCCAGGTATGGGTTGTGGTTGCCATGTTATATGGGTCATTGTTTTCATGAGGAAAGGATCGTGGTTGTCATAGGTAAGGGTCGTCATTGTCATGCTATACGGGTTGTAGTCTTCATTTTATAAGCCTTGACTACTGATATTTAAGCCCTTACGAGCTCCGAATTGGGATAATATTTGGGTACTAGCCCTAAAATGACACGACAAAAAGGATGGGTGGCATGGATTATTCACAACCCTTACCTTATGAAAACCACGACCCTTTCCTCATGAAAACCACGACCCACACCCTGGTCGTGGTTGTAATGTGGTAACGGTAGTGGTTGTAATGTGGTAAG
This sequence comes from Magnolia officinalis, assembly GCA_021015155.1. Taxonomy (NCBI): domain Eukaryota; kingdom Viridiplantae; phylum Streptophyta; class Magnoliopsida; order Magnoliales; family Magnoliaceae; genus Magnolia; species Magnolia officinalis. Next base: position 33,829 of record JAJHSJ010000586.1, on the reverse strand, counting down.
GGTCGTAGTTATCATGGGTTGTGGTTCTCATGTTATATGGGTCGTGGTTCTCATATAACATGGGTCACGGTTATCCTGCTATATGGGTCGCAGTTATCCTGTTATATGGGTCGTGATTGTCATGGGTTGCGGTTATCATGTTATATTGGTCGTGGTTATCATGTTATATGGGTAGCCGACAAGGTGGATGGATTGGATCACTCCATTGTGGGCCTTAAGCTATGGTACCAATAGTTTGGTAGAAAAGTAAGTGAACACGTTGCAAACTACGAACCATGCAACATGACAACCACGACCCATATAACATGGCAATTATGACCCATGCAAACCACAACCCAAATGGGCCCACATTGATGTATGTGAATAATCCATGCCGCCCATCCTTTTTGTTGTGTCATTTTAGGGGTAGAGTCAAATATCAACTACAACCCTTTGTGGATGAAAACCACGATCTATTGTGCATGTGAACCACGACCCTTTAAATGGATCATGGTTGTCATGTAGCAAGGGTTGTGGTTGTCATATTATATGGGTCGTGTTTGACCCGACCACGCCTGCCTGAGTGAGGATCCTCTGTTTGCCAAAAGCACGACTCTCCTGCTTTTTTCCTCATTTGTTAAATAGTGATTGGTCCATCTCAATCACCGATGCAATTACACAATCACACGGTCCAATTAGATTGCAACAACCACAATTTTGCTGATTGACGCAAACAGAGGATCCGTATTCTGCCAGAAAATACCAACACCCATCCGAACTCCCGCCTACGACAAGATTCAAAATCGAGGATCGTCCGATCAGAAAGGGACCCACTGTCAGGGAAGGTGGACGGATCAGAATCGTCAACTAGACCCAATCCCAAATTCTAACGGCCAAGCTCTGCAAACCGGCCCTTTTCCCGGTCAAACCCAAGCTCGCACGCCATTTTTTTTTCTGGCCAAATCAAAGATCACATGACCAATCTTGCGGAAACAGGGAGATTTCCATTCTTCGTGCATGCAGGAATATTCAACCTCAAAATATGAGAGTTTGACTCTTTTCCAATAGGGAAAGGAGATAGGATAAGGAAACAAAAAAAAAAAAGACGCCGACCAACTCGCCAGTTTTCACGCAGCACAACTCGTTCATGTGAAGGAAGTTTTGCGGAAACCTATCGATAAGGACATTTGAAACGCGGGATTTGTGGGACACACAAGCTCTTTCTGGGCCGTTCGAACCACTTGAAATCACCGGATCATCTTATCTCAAAATGGATGGACGGCGTAGATACAACGCATACATGAAATGGCCAAGCTAAATGTCCTAGAGGGGGGGTGAATTGGACAATGCCAAATAAAAACTTATAATAGCGGAATTAAACAAAGTATGATAGCCAATGAACTAATTAAATAAATTGCAATGCAGAAATGAAATGCAACCTCAAACTATTGAATTTGAGAGGTTGATACAAACGTTGTTCTAAGGACAACCTTTCACCAAAAACCCAATGTTTATGGTAGGACAACCTTATGTCTAGAAATGTCTTTGTATCAAATTCTCAAATCAAAGAGGAATAAAGAAATAAATACAAACTGCACTGAATAAATTGATTTTACAAATGTCTTGTTCTAGGGACAGCCATACACCATAAAAATGGCAGGGCAACCTTGCTGGAACAATTTGGAATTTAAAGCTTGAATCAAATAAAAGGAATTGCTGGAAATAAATCACTAAATTGTTGCAACATTCCCACACTTGCTTGAAATTTCAAACTGTTACAACATTCACATCCACAAGAAAATAGAACTGAATGATAAAAGATAAGGAATTAAATAACCATTCAATCCACAAGACAAAGAAGTTATAGTGGTTCGCCTGTGTGTTCACCAACTGTTCTAAAACAGCCACACAGAATGCTACTCCACTCCTAATATCCTCACACAGGGGATATTAGCGTTCTCTAATAAAATTGGTTTTCACAGGTTCACCAAAAACCTTCACAATTGTGTCTTTATCACTTGGGCTTACACAATTCAAAAAACCCCACAATCTGAGTTTTCTGGCTCTCCTCAAATAACCATACACATAGAGATTTTTCTGGTAAATCTCATACAAAACCAAATAGAAATTACAGGAATTGTAGAATACCTGGATCTTATCCTTTTTGCAGTAGCCCGGAAGAACCGATCAGAGTAGAGATGATAGTTCAATGTCCAATACTCAAATTATTGAGGTTCTAAGTTCTAATTGATTTTAAATGAAATCACAAAGGGCTAGCTCTATTTGATTTTAATTCCAAGAAGAAGGAATACACGATTTCCCCTTTTCAAATATGATTGGAATTTAGAATAAAATCAAATGCAAAAAGCTAACAAAAGGAATTAGAATGAAACGCAAATTAGCTTAAAATTAAACACGACTTATCTCAGAGTGGAGCCTTGCTTTGATAGATTTTTCGATATGTAACTCTGAAATTCGTGTGCTATTTATAGGTACAGAAATTCGTCTTCGACTGGTCTAGGAGTTCCACGACTGGTCTTAGGAGAAACAGATTTTTGAATTTCTGCGCGGAATCAGGAAAACCGATGTTCGACTGGTCGTAGGTAGTCCACGACTGGTCGAAGGTCGTCCACGACCGGTCGAGACCCCTTCTCGACTGGTCGAGCGACAGTGAATTTAGTCGCTGGAGTTTGAATCGAGGCTCCACGACTGGTCGAGGTTCGAGTCGAGGACATCCCACGACCGGTCGAGCAGACTCCAAGACTGGTCGTGAGCGAACCAGAAAATCCGATAAAATTGAACAAGTCCAAGACTGGCCTAGGAAATTCTTAGACAGGTCGAGCCAGTGCTAGGACTGGTCGAACCAGACCCAGGACTGGTCTAAGAGCAGATCAAAAACATGTTTAAATACATTTGATAATGTATCCAAAATGACCTACCCTAAGGTCAAAGACTATGGTCTATCAAACCTGAATAATGAAGTATGGACATTGAACTTTACTTCATTCAACGAATGATAAATCTTTTAGTACTTGAAGCCTGAAGTACGAGTCGTCCAAAAACTTGACACCAACATTTATCTTGAGTTTGCTTTTGAGCTTCACACCTTCACACACTGCTTGTATCTTGAACTTGAATAACCTTTGCGTGAATAAAGAATACTGTGTCTTCTTTATATCTTCTTCTTTATATCTTCGAAATGTACCTTGAAGCCGCTTGAAGAGTCCATGGTTGTCTTAAACATAGAACACACCAAGGTTTTGACACACAAAATTCCAAGGTTTTGACACACAAAATTTGACAATCAAAGAGGTATCATATAATAGCACTAACAATCTCCCCCTTTGTCAAATTTGTGACAAAACATATATATAAGAGAGAATCATGAATCAGTTGTCAACTCATGTCAACACATGACAACCATACACAATATGAGAGATGAATCACTCTCATGTCAACACATGACAACCATACACAATATGAGAGATGAATCACTCCCCCTCAATAAGACTCCCCATTAAGGAATGAGGCACACAACATCAACACAAATAACATATATATACTTCTCTCCCCCTTTTTGTCAAAAATATGACAAAGGAAGATCCATAAGCTCAAGAAGTAAAATAGAGAATGTGCATAGAAGTGTTAGGAGAAGATATAACAAACCAAAGTCACAGTTATAAGTTTAACAGTACCAAGAGAAATCCAAAGTGAAATCAGTTCAAACTGTAGTTAAAAAACATTTAATCAGACCCTGAAGAAGGAGCAGGAATGGTAGCATCAATATGATGAAGGCCTTTTTGTAAGCGCCTCAAATACTTATGCATTTTCTTAAATTGTGCATTATGGCCAACATGCATATTTTCTACCTTTTCTTCTAATGCACTTAGACGTGCATCGAAATCAGAAGGAACAAAATCTGGATCATCTTCAGATGCAGACTCAATATCATCAAAAAGATCATCCATGTTGATATCCTCATCAGGAAGATCATCTCCTTCATTCGCATCTCCAACTCCACCAGCTCCACCACCTTCGACATTATCAACTTGACCAGCGGCCAATCTCAACTTCATTTTGTTTAGGTTGGAGTTGTTGAAAATAAGGTGTTGGATAGGAGCTTCACCAACAGGCATAGTGACCAACATATGAGTAGCTAAGACATTTAACAAATATCCAAATGGAATGTCACCATGACCTGGCTGAGACCGAAACTGAATAATAGAAGAACAGATCAACGAAGGCAAGCAAACATTGGCACCACTAATGACTGAGTACAGTATACGAACCATCAGAAGAGTCAACTCAGTTTTGTTACCAGCCCGAGGATACACATTAGACGTAAAAATACGATGAAGAACTCTGTATCTGGGCAACAGCCACCTGGATTTGAGAACGGTACCATTGACAGACCAAGGTGCATCCATATTACAAAGGGCTCTAGTAAATAGACGTTTTTCAGATTCAGTAACTTTATCACCCAATGTGGAAGGGTGGATTCCATCATCAATTACTGGAATATCCATTAATCCAGAAATCAAATGACGATCCACAGAAAAAGGCCCTTCTCTTGTAGTAACAATAAAAGTTAATTCCTCAAGAGAAAAGTCTGTAATACATGCAACCATGGCCTGAGCAATTGACTGAAATGCCGGCCCTCCCCAGTTCAAAATGTTAACCCAACCAACAGATTGAAGAAGAGGAACAAGATTAAATTGAGCAATATGATTAATACTAACTGCTTTCTCAACAATAACCTTCTTAGTACGAAAATCACGAACTTGTGGAGGGTCATCATTAGGATCTCTAAGATGACGGCGAGAAATAACATTAGACCTAGATGAAGAAGCACCTCTACTAGTTCGCTTTTTACCTCTAACATCCATACTCTTGAAAAGATTGAAGAAATTTCAAGAAAAACAAGATGGGTTTCAACCAAATCAGAAAATGAGGAAGAAAACCCCAAACCCTTGAAGGAAATATGAAATAATCAACACTAACAAGGAAGACAAGAAGCAATGTTCAAGATTCTTCAACAAAATCAAGAGAAATACTCAAACCTGGAGAAATCCCATAGATGGGTACGACCGGTCGAAGCTAAGCCCGTTGGAGAAGAAGAGGGAAATGAGGAAAAAGTGATTTTTCCCCCAATTAAAGAAACCAGCGCGATACACGACCGGTCGTGATTAGTCCTCGACCGGTCTAACCACGACTGGTCGAGACTATCCTCGACTGGTCGTGTAAGACCAAAACATGCATTTTTTTTTTTTTAAAAAAAAAATTTATAAAAAAAACTATGAAGATATTTACAATATAATATACAAAATGCATAATCAATCATCTTATATTACACATACCGAGATCAAATTTCAATTTATTGAACCTGCATTTATCGAGTGGTTTGGTGAAAATGTCAGCAAGTTGTTTCTCGGTTGGAATATATTCTAAACAAATTAATTTTTCTTCAACAAGTTCACGAATATAGTGAAATCTAATGTCAATATGCTTAGTTCGTGAATGCTGGATTGGATTTTTGGAAATATTAATTGCACTTGAATTATCACAATATAAAACTATCGAGTCTTGTGCAATACCATAATCACTTAACATGCGTTTCATCCAGACTAACTGAGTACATGCATTTCCTGCAGCAATGTATTCAGCCTCAGCAGTTGAGAGTGAAATGGAACTCTGTTTCTTGCTGAACCAAGAAACTATGCAATTTCCAATGTAAAAGCAACCACCACTGGTTGACTTTCTGTCATCCATATTACCAGCCCAATCAGCATCCGAGAACCCAGCCAATTGAACACTAGTATCAAAGGGATACCAAAGACCCAGATTAACTGAACTTGCAACATAACGAATAATGCGTTTAACAGCAGTCAAATGAGATTCTTTAGGATTAGACTGATATCTAGCACAAATTCCAACACTAAAAGCAATATCAGGTCTACTTGCTGTTAAATACAGTAAACTACCAATCATGCTTCGATATAGTTTAGGATCTATATCTTTACCTGTAGAGTCTTTTGAGAGCTTTAGAGAAGTACTCATAGGAGTATCAAAATTCTTACCATTTTCAAACCCGAACTTCTTAACTAAATTTAGAGCATATTTAGTTTGAGAAATAAAAATTCCATCAGATTGCTGTTTAACTTGCAATCCTAGAAAATAGTTTAATTCTCCGACCATACTCATCTCAAATTCAGATTTCATTAGATCTGCAAACTCAACAGTCATGTCAGTACAAGTTGATCCATAAATTATATCATCAACATAGATTTGAACCATTAAAATATCATTGTTCTGCTTTTTAACAAAGAGTGTTTTATCAACACTACCCATTTGAAAATTGTGACCCAGTAAAAACTTAGTCAATTTTTCATACCATGCCCTGGGAGCTTGTTTCAACCCATAGAGGGCTTTCTTAAGGCGATAAACATGATTAGAAAACTTAGGATCTTCAAACCCTGTAGGTTGTTCAACATAAACCTCTTCATGTAAATCACCATTAAGAAAAGCACTCTTTACATCCATTTGATAAATCTTAAACTTTCTAAAACATGCAATGGATATAAATAATCTGATTGATTCAAGGCGTGCAACTGGAGCGAAAGTTTCCTCAAAATCGATACCTTCAATTTGAGTGTACCCTTGCACAACCAGTCTTGCCTTGTTTCGAATAATATTTCCCAATTCATCAGACTTATTTTTGAAAATCCATTTTGTTCCAATAATATGTTTATCTTTCGGTCTTGGAACAAGATACCAGACATCGTTACGAACAAATTGATTAAGTTCTTCTTGCATCGCAACTATCCAGTTTTCATCAGAAAGAGCTTCTTTTACATTAACCGGTTCTATCTGAGATGTGAAACACACGTAATTACAAAAATCTTCTAATTGTCTACGAGTGCGTACACCAGTGAGAGGATTTCCAAGGATTTGTGTAGTTGGATGATCTTTGACAGTCCTCACATCATGATTAGATTCACTTGATGAAGTTTCTGGTTTTTCAATTATGAGAAATTCATCATTATCTGAACTAGGGGCCGAAGTATTTAAGTGATCATCTATGACCACATTAATTGACTCTTGAATAACTCCGGTCCTTTTGTTCAGTACACGATATGCACGACTGTTTAATGAATATCCTAAGAATAATCCTTCATCACTTTTAGTATCAAATTTTTCCAAGTTTTCCCGGTCACGTAAAATATAACACTTACTGCCAAAAACGCGAAAATATTTGACTGTAGGTTTTTTGTCAAACCACATTTCATAGGGCGTTTTATTATTTGATTTGCAAGTATAAACACGATTAATAATATAGCAAGCAGTATTAATCGCCTCAGCCCATAAATTCTTAGAAACCTTCATGCTATTTAGCATAACAGTTCCCATTTCTTGAAGAACTCTATTTTTTCTTTCCACAATGCCATTTTGCTGTGGAGTTTTAGGTGCAGAGAATTCATGTGATATTCCATGATCATTACAGAATTTCTCAAAACCGCTATTTTCAAATTCAGATCCATGATCACTTCGGATCTTATTCACTTGAGAACATTTTTCAGTTTGGATCCGTTTGATTATCTTTTTCACTTCATCAAGGGTTTCTGATTTGTCCTTTAAAAATGAAACCCAAGTGAATCTGGTGTAATCGTCTACAATAACCAGAATGTATTTTTTACCACCTCGACTTTCCGTTCTAGTTGGTCCTATTAGATCCATGTGGAGAAGTTCGAGTGGTCTTGATGTGGTATTGGAGTTCACCTTTTTGTGAGATCTCCTAGTTTGTTTACCATACTGGCATTCACCACATATTTTATCTACTTTTTGAATCTTTGGTAGACCTCTTATTAGTTCTTCTTTGCTCAATCTATATAAATTCCGGTAGTGTACATGTCCAAGGCGTTTATGCCATAATTTTGTTTCATTGGTATGGACCATGTAACACATTTGATTAGATGAGCTGTCATTTCTCACTATATAGCAGTTTTCAGAAGTTCTGAGACCAGTTAATATCACAGACCCCTTTTTGTCTATAATCTCACAACCTTGATTGGAAAACTTCACACTATGATTGTTATCGCATATTTGAGATATGCTTAACAAGTTGTGTTTTCAACCCTCAACATATAAAACATTCTTAATAAGGGTAGATTATAGAGTTGAACCGTACCTTGGCCAATAATTTTGCAATTGCTACCATCACCAAATGTGACTGACCCATCAGTCATATCTTGTAGATCGGTGAAAAGAGCTTTGTCACCAGTCATATGCCTGGAGCAACCACTGTCTAGGTACCACTTTGAAAGGCTAGTTGCTTTGAAAGCAGTGTGAGCAACCAAGCAGTCAACTTTAGGAACCCATTTCATAACTGTTTTAGGTTTAGGAACATAGTTGGTCTTCTTTTGTTTATATTTGTAAGAGTGACTTACAGAGTTAGATTTTAAAAGTTCCTTGAGTAAATCAACTATTTTTTCAGCTAAAGGATTTTTCATCTGATTTTTGAAGTTGACATAGCTGCTTCTAGGTTTTTGAAAATTTTTTGTTGTTTTGACAAAACCTTGTGAAGTGTTTTTCTCTTTTGAATTAGAGGATTCTCCTTTCACAAATTTAGGTGGAGAATTCTTCTGTTTATGAGGTATTGTTTTATCATACCCCAACCCGGATCTATCGCCACATTTTTTTGAACCGGATAGGAGTTTTTCTAATTTAGAATCACCTTGGGCATACCTCCAAGTTTCCTTTGAATTCAGAAGAGAAGACACTTCATTCTTTAATCTCTCAATTTCAGATTTTAAATCAACAATCAGAGAGTTTTTGAATTCTAAATCACTTTTTGATTTTTCAAAATAATCTGATATTTGAGATTTTTCTAAAACAAGCAAGTCAAAACAATCTCTAAGTTTAGAAAATTTTTCTCTCTGAAGTTTAAGCTTCACAGCAATTTTACAACTCTCTTTGTATAAGGCATTGTAAGCATCTTGAAGATCTTCTTCATTCTCATGATCATTATCCAAATTTTCTTCACTAGTAGAATCATCGTGATCAGAGAAGGTAAACTTGGCTAGAGTCATAAGGGCTTTTACCTCATTGCCCGACTCGGTTTTAGAATCTTCTGATTCAAAAGAAACTTCAGAGTCAGATGATTCATCCCATGTAGCCAACATACCCTTCTTTTTGGGTTTGTCCTTATTAGGACATTTGTTTGCTAGATGCCCATACTCATGACAGTTGTAACACTGACTGTCTTTCAAAGATTTTCGAGTTTTAGATCTAAACTTCTTTTTATCATTTGATTTTTGAAAATCAACTCTTTTCTTACTTTTAAAAATTTTGTAAAATCTTTTTGCAATAAAAGCTAAGTCATCTTCAGAATCGGATTTATCTTCTACCGTATTTTTGGAAGATTTCAAAGCAATTGATTTTCCTTTAGGAGCTTTAAAATTTAATTCATAAGTTTGTAGAGACCCAACGAGTTCTTCCACCTTTACTTTGTCCGTGTCACGAAGTTCCTGGATTGCGGTTACTTAGAATTGAACCGTTCAGGAAGAGAGCGTAGTATTTTTGCACACACTTTACTTTCTGGGATTTTATCACCAAGACCCCACATTGAGTTTACAATGTCATTTAATCTAGTATAGAAGTCCATAAACATTTCATTCTCCTCCATATGAATTTCTTCAAATTTAGTTGTGAGGAGTTGGACTTTAGATTTTTTGACAATCGATGTACCCTCATGTGTCATTTCTAAAATATCCCAAGCTTGCTTTGCAGTATCACAGGATATGATTCTTTTGAACTCATCTGGTGATAGTGCGCAAGTAATTGCATTTAGTGCTTTAGCATTAGCACTACTCTCACTTTTCTGAAGTGTGGTCCATTGAAAGTATGGTGTAATTTTCATAGATTTAGAACCATCAACTCCAGTTACTTCCATGATAGGAGGATTCCATTCAGTTACTGTGGCTTGCCACACACTCTCATCCATTGATTTGAGGAAGATCCTCATTCTGGCTTTCCAATAAGCATAGTTGGAGCCTTCAAATGGTGGAGGCCTAGTGACTGAGAGGCTATAAAAATTTGACATTATTATATATAGCTTAGATCGTTAGCTCAGGAAATAAATCCAAATATAAAGAATTAAAAGCGAGCTATTAGGCTTTGATACCACTTGAAATGGCCAAGCTAAATGTCCTAGAGGGGGGGTGAATAGGACAATGCCAAATAAAAACTTATAATAGCGGAATTAAACAAAGTATGATAGCCAATGAACTAATTAAATAAATTGCAATGCAGAAATGAAATGCAACCTCAAACTATTGAATTTGAGAGGTTGATACAAACGTTGTTCTAAGGACAACCTTTCACCAAAAACCCAATGTTTATGGTAGGACAACCTTATGTCTAGAAATGTCTTTGTATCAAATTCTCAAATCAAAGAGGAATAAAGAAATAAATACAAACTGCACTGAATACTCAACCTTTCAGTAGCAATCCGCGCTTGCAGGTTGAGTAGCGAGTCTGGATACTTAACCAGTAGCAATCCGTGCCCATTTTTCTTCTTTCCCAGTGTAAGTTGTGCGCGAGAGAGGAAATCAGATTGAGTACTCGGTTGGGCCCACCTTAAATGTATGTGGTCTATCCACGCCATCCATCCATTTTTCCATCTAATTTAAGGGATTGAGCCCAAAATTGAAGCATATCCAAAGATCAATTGGAGTATACCACGACCTTAATTTGTAGCCTTCGATCCATTTACATTACCAAAAATGGATTGTGGTTGTCATGGGTCGTAGTTGTCATGTTATATGGGTCGTGGTTGTTATGTTATATAGGTCGTAGTTATCATGGGTCATGGTTGTCATGTTATATGGGTCGTGGTTGTGATGGTCGTGGTTGTCATGTTATATGGGTCATGGTTGTTATATGGTAAGGGTCGTAGTTGTCATGGGTTGTGGTTGTCATGTTATATAGGTCGTGATTGTCATGTTATATGGGTTGTAGTTATCATATTATATGGGTCGTGATTCTCATGTGATATGGGTCGCGGTTGTTACATGTTCACTTCCTTTACTACAAAATGAAAGGATAACCATTGGTACCATAGCCTAAGGCCCACAATGGGGTGATCCGATCTATCCACCTTGTTGGTCAACTCGTCATGGGCTCAAAAAGTCCTGACTTGGGCAATGTCTACTTTTAACAAACATCATAGTGAGCCTGGAAAGTTTTAAGAGTGGGTGCCACTATCACCATTATTTTCTATTATGTGGCCCACACGAGCACTAGATCAGGCTGATATTCGGGCCCTAGCCCTAAAATGACACGAAAAAAAGGATGAGCGACATGGATTATACACATACATCAATGTGGGTCTCGATGTATGGTCAAATTCTCAGGTCATGGTTATAATGTAGTACGGGTCGTGGTTGTAAGGTAGTAAGGGTCGTAGTTTTCATGGGTTGTGGTTGTCATGTTATATGGGTCGTGGTTGTCATGTTGTATGGGTCGTGGTTGTTATGTTATATGTTAGATCTTTCTTATTTTTCATATCAAGCCTTAAGACGAACTCACCAAATGGATGAACGGTTTAGATATAACATATACCTTATAATCAGACACATATAACTTGCTGACTTCAATACAATAGCTATATACCTGGTGTGAGGTACACCAGCTAATCTGCTTCCTCTGTTCCACGTCCGTATCTGGGATGAAAACAGATTGGCTACTCCCCACTGCTAACAGCCTCGTGGCTGGTGGTTGGTGCTCTGTGGGCCCATATGATGTATGTGTTACATCCATTCCGTTCATCCATTTTTACAGATTATTTTAGAGTTTTATACAAAAAATGAGAGGGATATAAATCAAGTGGACCACACCACAGGAAAACAATGGTAATTGGATAACCACTACCCATGACAACCACGACCCATATAACAGGACAACTGCAACCCATATAACATGACAACTGCGATCCATACAACCGCGACCCATATATCAGGACAACTGCGACCCAAAAAACAGGACAACTGCGACCGTGACCCATATAACAGGATAACTGCGACCCATATAACATGACAACTGCGATCCATATAACCGCGACCCATATAACAGGATAACTGCGACCCAATAATAAGACAACCGCGACCGCGACCCATATAACAGGATAACTGCGACCCATATAATAGGACAACTGCGAACCATATAATAGGACAACTGCGAACCATATAATAGGACAACCGCGACCCAAATGACAGGACAACCGCGATTGCGACCCATATAACAGGATAACTGCGACCCATATAATAGGACAACTGCGATCCATACAACTGAGACCCATATAACATGAAAACTATGATCCATACAACTGCGGCCCATTTGGGTCGTGGTTTGCATGGGTCGTAGTTACCGTGTTATATGGCTGTCATGTTGTATGAATCGTGGTTTTTAATGTGTTCAATTTCTTTTATATCAAACCATTGGTATCATAGCTTAAGGCCCACAATGGGGTGATCCGATCCATCCACCTTGTCGGCCAGCTCGACGTGGGCCCAAAAGTCCTAACTTAGGCAATGTCCACTTCTAACAAACATTACAGTGAGCCTAACAACTTTCAACAGTCACCATTATTTTTTATTATGTGGGCCACACGAGCACTGGATCGAGCGATATTTGGGCCCTAGTCCTAAAATGACATGGCAAGAAGGATGAATGACATCGATGAAACACATACATGGTGATGGGTTGTAGTTGTCATATTGTATGGGTCGTGGTTCTCATGTTATATGAGTCGTGATTGTTATATTATATGGGTCGTGGTTGTCATGTTATATGGATCATGGTTGTCATGAGGTATGGGTCGTGGTTGTTATGCAATTTGAGAGCAGAAAATGAGAACCACAATCCATATCACACGAAACCACGACCCATTTAACATGAGAACCATGACCCATATAACACGTGAACCACGACCCATATAACATGAGAGCCAGAGATATTCTGTGATACATGACCCAATCAACTCTGTAGCATACCTGTGAACCACGACCCGCATAGCATGCCAACCACACTCTTACCTCATGACAACCACGACCCTTTCCTCATGAAAACCACGACCCATATAACATGGCAACCACGACCCATACCTGGGTCGTGGTTGTAATGTGGTAAGGGTCGTGATTGTAATGTAGTAAGGGTCGTAGTTCTCATGTTATATGGGTCGTGGTTGTCATGGGTACTAGTTGTCATGGGTCGTAGTTGTCATGGGTCGTAGTTTTCCCAGGTCACGATTGTTACATGTTCACTTCCTTTACTACCAAATGAAAGGATAGCCATTGGTATAATAGCCTGAGGCCAACAATGGGGAGATCCATTCCGTCCATCTTGTCGGCTAGCTCGGCGTGGGTCCAAAAAGTCCTGACTTGGGCTGTGTCCACTTCTAACAAACATCACGGTGAGCTTGGAAAGTTTCAACAACGGGTTCCATTGTCACCATTATTTTCTATTATGTGACCCACACGAGCTCTGCATTAGGCTGATATTTAGGCCCAGCCCTAAAATGGCACCGTAAAAAGGATGGACGACATGGATTATACACATACATCAATATGGGCCCCACGAGTTTAGTCCTTGCCCAAGCGAAAAAAGGGTTCCGTACACATCACTTTATTAGCATTAAATACTACGTAACTTCCTAGTCCCTAGAAAACCGTGCAACTACTGAACCAAGGTTAGGGGCATTTTCGTCCGAAAAAAACTCCAAAAGCTGTCAGAAGGCTCTTCTGGGAATATATGGAGTGTCGTAGCGTTCTAGGTAATTTGCCCAAACTTTGAGGTGAGTACGGTCAATTTCCCTAAACTAGTCAAAGTTCAAACCACAAGGGTGTTTTCACCATATTCTAAATGATAGGTGGATGTTTGAAAAAAGTGTAAAAGTGGGCTTATTTATGACAATAGCCAACAAGACTGGCAGATGGACGACTATAGCTCTTTTTAGGGTGATAATAGTAAACACCTCAACTTGTTTTATGAAAATTGTAGGCACCTCCCTCCTTTTTGGATGATTGCAAGTACCTCCTCTCTATGAAAATGTTAGGGAGTCTATCCTAAATAACAAAAATATCTCAAACAATATAAGCAGTGTTGAATAACATAAAAATTTGATGGAAAAAAGGCTAATCCAATCACAAAGTGGGCGGATCACAAAACAATAGACAACCCCCAGAAGCCACCAAATTAACCTAGTGGGAACTTGGTGGTAGGGTCATTTTCATTTTTGGGTGTCCCATTTTCATTGTGTAATTACCATATTGAACAGGTTAGATGACAATTGCACACCATGATAGACCCAAATGTCTAGGGTTAAACAATCAATTACTTAAGTGAAATACTATCTGATTAGTTTGTGTGTGATTCGCCACGCGATTCCCCTATTAAACTGACAGGTGTCCTCTGAGCTGATACAAGGTTGTCTGTGACATAAATATACATTGGGCCCATCATGATATTTTTATGAAAATTATTTCATTTATTATTTGCCACGAATCATTGTAAGACTTGACCTAAGAATTCAGGCCCATCCAAAATTTCAGCTCACAGGAAACAACAAGATAGGACACACCACTGAAATCTTTTGGGGACCCACCAAAGTCTTGGATAAGCCAAATATTTAGATTTTTTCCTTCATCCTCCATATATTCACCTTATAAACATGTTGAATGTCATATAAATATCACACTAGCCCTTGGAAGATGAAATCTCCACTCATGCATTTGCCTATGGTGTGGCCCACCTGGGTTTTGGATTGACCTGATTTTCAGGTTCACCTCCAAAAATGAGATGGCTTAAGTGATAGAGAGATTTGATGTCACATATTCACTATAGTGGGCCCTATAGAGGTTTATATTGCCTGTGCTTCCATGAGGATCACTGTACATTCATTGCTCAAAAATCATCGCGTCCGGTGAATCTTTGAAATAAATGAGATGCATATGCAATAATCCAATACTAAAGGGAGGTTTTTAAAATTTTCATAAACTAGAGAGAGGTATATGTAACAATGATAAATGGACAGAAGTGTTCACGATTGCCATACAACCGAGGAGAGTAGTTTACAATTATCCTATTCCTTTAGAAGGTACGTGTATTCATGAAATATGCCATCTGCCAGGCTCTGGCTCTATCACCCTTGTGGAAACGGGTTGGCTACCCTCCTGCCGCTCTATCACCCCTGTGGAAACGGATTGGCTACCCCCTGACACTAGCCCGGTGGCTGGTGGTCGGTTCTCTGTGGGCCCCACCATGATGTATGTGTTTCATCCATGCCGTTCATCCATTTTTACAGGTCATTTTAGGCTTTTATGCCAAAAATGAGAGGTATATAAATCTCAGGTCGACCACACCACATGAAAACAATAGTGATTGGATATCGACCATTAAAGTCCTCCTAAGGCCCACTGTACTGTTTATTTGACATCCAATCTGTTGATTAGGTCATAAAGACATAGATGAAGGGAAAAAACAAAGATCAGCTTGATTCAAAACTTTTATGGCCCCAAAAAGTTTTTAATGGTCGACGTTCATTCAACACTGTTTCCTGTAATGTGGTCCAGTTGAAATTGGGATATACCTCATTTTGGTCTCATACCATAAAATGATCTAGAAAAATATGTGGACAGCATGGATGAAATACATACATCATGGTGGGGTCCACAGATCACCGACCATCAGCCATTGGCTGGTGGCAGGGGGAGTAGCTAATTCGTTTCCCACTCCTGTTGGATTTGGTATCCATGAAATATGCTTATAAGCCGGCTTCTACCATTTAGATGGTATGTACTTCATGGGAGAAATGCACTCCAAGTTTTATAGGGCCACGTAGACAATCCAGTCCATTGATCTAGACTATCGGTTAGGTCCAGCGCATGTTTCATGGCAAATATTAAACTGATTTGATTAACATTAACCATTCGATTAATGTTCTTTGAAATGAATGATCAAGATTGTTTATACAAAAAAATTATAAGATTAATAATTTTTATCCATTTATCTGTTAGGGACCATCATGGATTGCTTATGATTCTAAAGAATCACTTTTGTTAGGCCATTATAGCAACTCCATCAATGACTTGGAAAAAAAGGATTAGTCTAGAAATTAAGGCCAAATCAAGGATGGTTGGATCATTCTAGCATTTCTCACTTTAAAAACTCTTATTCGGCATGTAGATCATGTGAACGGTCAAGAAATCGGTGGTAGCAACAGTTATAAAACAATTCATAGTTTGATTGGCTAGAATAGAGTAACTGCAATTCTGACAAATGGTGTATTCACCGTGGGTGGATTACACTATTATCCTATTTTGGATTGATTTAGTATAGGCCCGACCGGATAAGATTTGATTGGATAGCAAGTTGCTATTAAAGAGGAGTCACTTGAATACTTATTCATCCTGTCAACTGTCAAATAAGTTTTTGCCTAGGCCTCATTTGTCAAGGCTACCTGCCATCTAATCAAATCACACAAGCTGCTGAGTCCTGTTGACGAGAAAGTAGACAACTAAGGTACAACCTTTGTCACGTCCTTTTCATCACTACTTACGATAAGGGGACATCTTTGATGGAGTTTGATACGAGGCTGACTATGGCTATTATTTATCCTTCTATGTACCTACGTCTAAAATTTCATGCTAGGCTTAAACTCAAGATAAATCACAACACATGAGTTTAGAGGTTTTAAGAGATTTTAGATGGTTGTTAATGTAGAGGCTTATGTGAGCTTTGGATAAGATCAAGGCCATGAATTGTGTGGATCTCATATGCATGAAGTTGCCCCATACGAATTGCCTGCAAAAGCTGTCCACTTCTTGCAACGTGAATTACAACGGGCTATTGTGATGTTTGTGAGAAATTCACTCCATTCGTCCTTTTTCTAGATCATGATAGGACATGGGCAAACAAATGATCCATATCCAAAACTCAAGTGGGCCGCACATTAGAGGATTGAACCTCCACCGTTGAAACATTCATGGGGCAACAAGATTTGGATAAGGCTATTTTTGGTGTTTCCTTGTGAATGGTATGGATGGTTATAAGCATTACGATGAACCGAATGAGGCTTCAATGGTAGGTAGAGGTGTACACAAGTTGAGCTTGTGCCAAGCTCGACACGGCTTGGCCACTAGCTGACCCAGTTAGCTCGGCTCGGTTCGGTCAGCTACTCAGGCCAGTTCGAGCCGAGTTTGAGTCAAGATTGAGCTGAGTTCGCCTGTGTAATATTTTCACATACACATGTAATGTACATTCAAATTCTCACAATATGTAAAACAACAGCAACAATTTTACAGGCATTTCATCAAACACCTTGTAGGCGTATTTCATCAAACACCTTGTAGGCAAGGTCAAAATCAAGAAAGAAAGGGTATTTCTTTCATATATATACCTTCCTTGCACCAGCTGACACTTCGTTGAGTCATTTCATCAAACACTTGGTGAGCAACATCAATATTAAAGTAATCGAGTCCCCGATCTGGTTCGATTCGAGTTGGGGTTCGATCTGAGTCGAGACGAGCTTGGCCAAGCTCGAACTTGGTTCAAATTTTTTTCGAGCTAAAAAAATCAGCTCAATTCAGTTTCGAACCGAGTCGAATGGAGCTTTTTCGAGTCGAGTCGAGTCGAGTCGAATGAGCTAACTGTGCTAACTCGGTTCCTGCAACCCTAATGGTAAATATTCATGTATCCTTGTTTTCCTGTCGTGCAGCCCACTTAAGTTTTGGATTTGTATAATTTTGGGACCATGTCAACATGATATGAAAAAATGGATTAAGGGGTGAATTTCCCACAAAACATCACCGTGGGCACCACCTAATTTCCTGTCAGTTTTTGCAAAAGCTGGAATCGGTGTTAGAAGTTGCCCATCGACATTAGCAAATTGTAACGACCCGTCTGACTAAGCACATTGACACCACATTTGTTCCGAAGGTACGCTGTCAGGAAACAAGATACGGTATTTAGAGATAGCCTTTTAAAGAAAAACATAAGTATTCAGCTTTTGCTACGGAAATGAAGATAGTGCCAATGGGACACGGATTGGGTACTGGTGGACCTACCTAGAGATGGACGGTCGTCGTAGGGGCTCTGTGGTGATAACCGTGATGTATGTGTTTTATCTATGCCATGTATCTATTTTAAAAGATCATTTTAGGTAGTAAGCCCAAAAAGAGGCAGATCAGAGGCTGAAGTAGACCACACCACAGGAAATAGTGAATGAACACTTACCACTGAAAACTCCCCGGGGCACATAACTTTTGGATCTAGCTGATGTTTATTTTTTCCCTTCATCTAGGTCTATGTATCATTATGAAAAAAGTTGGATGGAAAACAAATATCACAGTGGGCCCAGAGAAGGTTTCAATGGTGGGTGTCATTGTCACCACTATTTCATGTGATGTGGTCCACTCGAGCGTCGGATCCTCCTTTTTGTGCTCATGCCCTAAAATGAAATGTCAAAATGGATGGATGGCGTGGATAAAACACAAACATCATAGTGGGTCCTGTATATCCCAAGTAGGATCTGCCATCTCTAGCTAGGTCCTATGGGGGTAGTATCTAATGTAGGAAGAGGATCAAGCACGTTCCTAGCACACATGGGACAGAAGAAGCCCAAAGAAAAATCGACAAAAAATTAGCAAAGTTCGACCGGTCAACAAGTCAAAATTCCATAAAAAATTTATATTGCTTGCTGGCTTATTTATGCTAGTTTAGACATGTCGAAATACTGTTCAACAGGTCAAAATATTGTGATTGCTTGTTGATTGATTTCTGTCAATTTAGACAGGTCGACCGATCTTGTCAACAGGTTGAAATCCAGTTCAACATGTCGACAGGCCAAAAATCATAGAATTTTTGTTTTAAATCTTTAAACACTTTTTTGCCGAAAGGTCGACAGATGGCGGATATTTACACTTTTGTTTTTGGGAATTTGTTTCCTTATTTGATTAGAACTCTTTGTTTACGTTTTTAGGGTTTGTTTAGGGTAATTTACAGGGTTTTAAACTCATTTTTATTATTGATTCAATCTATTAATTAAAACTTCTTAGAAATTCTATTTCTTCTCGTTGATTCAATATCTTCTCTTGTGAATTCAGAAGCACATTGTGGATTCAAGATATTTATTGATCGAGAAAGACAGTGATCGACCTCATCATGTCCTCCCCTGTGTCAATTGGTATCAGAGTGAGGTTTTCTCCTCGGATCTATAACTTTTGACGACAGGTCGAGCAACATTCCCATGGATGGTGCTCCAGAGAATTTTCCTTTAACAATGACGACTTTTAAAGCGGCGCAACAAGAGAATCGACAAGTCATGCAATGGCTGCAGGCTTCCATTGATCGCATGACGGAAGCCCTAAGGCAGCTCCATGTTCGTGGTGGTGATTTTCTCTCGGTAGGAGCTAAAATTCATAATCGCACTGATTGTTAGGTGATACCGATGGCGAATTACAGAATCAAACCCGAGAAGGTGGGATCCAACAACATGATTTCATAACATCTCGGATGAGGCATTGATCAAATAGATTTGACGGTTCAAGAATTCAGGATGAAAGTCGACCTTCCTAGTTTCAACGGCTAACTCCACATCAAGGACTTTCTCGAGTAGCTGCTTAAAGTCGAATGCTTCTTCGACTATATGGACATCGCTGAAGAGAAGAAAGTTAAACTTGTGGTATACAAGTTGAAGGGCGGAGCTTCAACTTGGTTGGAATAACTTCAGCTTGCCCGGACGAGATGGATGAAGGTGCTAATCACCTCGTGGCTGAGGATGAAGCAATTGTTGCAAACGTGATTCCTCCCTAGCGGTTATGATCCGATATTATTCTAACAAAACTAGAATTATTAGCAGGATAGCCGATCGGTAATGGGTTATGCACAGAAGTTCTATTGTTTGTCGATGAGAGGCGACCTGGTCGAGATGGAGTCACGATGGGCTGTCGGATTCATCAGTAGCATACGTGTGGCCCCTATGGGAATGGAGAACCAATTTAAGACTCCTAGAGTAGAGGGACAATCTCTTATAACCAAACATGATTTTGTTAAACAATATGAGGAGATGGGAGATGTAGATGCGTTAGTTAAAAAGGACAAAGATGTGGAGCCCGTGAACATCCCAAAGAATTAAAATCAGTGTTATAGGAGTTTAAGGCAATTGTGCCTGATGAACTTCATAAGGAGTTACCTCTTGTGTGACGTATACAAAACCACATTGATCTTGTCACAGAAGCAAGTTTGCCTAATTGCCCACATTATCAGAAAGATTGTAAGATCTTGTAAGCACAAGTGCAGGAACTGGTCCATAAGAGTAAACTCAAGGAGGTTATGAGTACATGAATTGTGCTAGCTCAAGAGTCTAACATTAGGTACAAGGAAGAGACTAACAAACATTGCTAACAGAAGGTGTTTCAAGTGGATGATAATATGCTAGTTCACTTGCACAAGGAAAAGTTTCCAACTGTGATAGGCCATGCTCTGATCCTTAAGGAAATCAATGATAATTCCTTTGTTCTTAATCTGCTAAAGGATATGGAGTTCTCAAGGATTTTCAATGTAGTAGACCGGTATAAGTATCATGAGGCAAGTCCATTGAAAAACTTGAGGAAGTTGAACACGTATCGTGAAACCAAACTCAAGGATGAGTTTTTATTTATTTATTTAAGTGGAGGGGTTTGATGTAGGACGAGGATCAAACATGTTCCTAACGCACATGGACCGGAAGAAGCCCAAGGAGAAATTGACAAAAAATCAACAAAGTTTGACCGGTCGACCTTGTGGTTGACAGGTCAAAATTCTGCCAAAAATTCCATATTGCTTGCCGACTAATTTCTGCCATTTTGGTAGGTAGAAATCTTGTTCAATAGGTTGAAATATTGTTCCAGATTGCTTGCAGGCTAATTTCTGTTAGTTTACATTGGTTGACTAATCCTGTCGACAGGTCAAATCCAGAATTTATGGTTTAAATCTTTGGACACTTTTTGGTTGTTTCGACCTATTGAGTCGACATGTCGATAGATGGTAGATATATACATATTTTTTGGAATTTATTTTCTTATTTAATTAAAACTCTTTGATTACATTTTTAGAATTTGTTTAGGGTAATTTAAAAGGTGTTAAACTCATTTTTATTATTGATTCGATTTATCAATTAAAACATCTTAGAAATTCTATTTCTTCTAGTGTATTCGAGATTTTCTCTTGTGGATTTAGGAACACATTATGGATTCAAGGTATTTATCGATCGAGAAAGATGGTGATCGACCTCATCACGTCCTCCCCTGCGTCACTATGCAATCCCCGTCAGTAAGGAGAGCGGATTAGGTGAGACCCCGAGCTCATCCAAGATAATTTGACCCTTACTGTGCGGCCCATGTTGATGTATGTATTCTATATCCACGCTGTTAATTTTATATTTTTTTTTTTTTTTTCCAGATTATTGTAGGACATGAACTCAAAAATGAAGCATATGGACCACACCTTAGGAAACCGTGATAATTGTACATTAATGGGCTACAAAAGTTTTGGATCAAGCTGATATTTATTTTTTCCCTTCATCTATGTTCATTGACCTTATCAACAAGTTGGATGACAGATAAACATTATTCAAATATTACGGTGGTCTTATGAAAGGTTTTAATGGTAGGGCCTTCAATCACCAGTGTTTCCTATGGTATGGTTCACCTGAGTTTTCGATCTACTTTATTTTTGTGCTCATGCCCTAAAATTAATGATTTGGAAAAGCCAATGGATGTTGCGGATGTAGAATATGTACTTCAAGGTAGGCCCCACGGAAAGGATCACACCTAATCCACTCCTGTCAGTAAAGCGTTGTCTAATGGTAACCATGTGATGCTTGCATGACATCCTACCTGTCCATCGGATGCATCACTATGCCAAAATTGCGGAATTGCGATGGACCAAATCTGTCATAAAACCAAAGAAACGACGGATTTCGTCCGTCGCTGTTTACTGGGTTATTTTTTCTTTTCGACAGATAAAATCCGTTGTTTAATCTGCGACGGATAAGGTCTGTTGCATATTACCGATGGATAAAATTCATCGCAAAAAATAAAAAATCCGTCGCTGAAATTCCAAAAAACCAATCGAATTATTCGTCATTTAAAATAATAGTGACGGATAAGGTCCGTCGCTAATATGAGGAGAGTGACGGACCTCAAATCCGTCAATTTTCACTTGTTCAGAAATTAGCAACGGATTTGGTCCGTCGCTAAAATATCTGAAAATTTAAAAAAATATCATTAGTTTTTTTTTTTTTTTTTTTTTTTTTTTTTTTTTTTTTGTTTTTGAATCTTACACCTGATAGTCATTCATTAAATAATTCACACGATTTTTTTTTAATAAGAATGCTATTCACAAAATTGATATATTCACAGATTTCTTAGAACTTCCTTTCAATACAATAGTACCCAATTGTACCTTGTATGAAAAAACAAAAACAAAACAAGGGTTGCATCTAAAAATATATGCAAAAAAAATGAGAAGCCTTACTACGTAACTAAGGTAGAGCACTCCACACAACCAAACGAAAGAAATCTAAAAACAAATCAAGGAGGATCACTAACCACAGAACCTCAAACATAGGCATGGAATTGTCTCTGGTAAATCGGGAACTTTAAAGTATAAATTGCAGAAAGCATTTTGCTTAAATATTGCTTCTCTAACCTAACTTGGGAGTGCCCTTTAATTTTCTTCTTACATTTTTTTCACTTGTAGTAAAACCTGTACCCTTCATACAAGGTACTTTAGAAGTAGCTATGGCATAGATGCATTACCCTTTAGGACAAAATATGCATTGCACTTTAAGACATGGCCATCAACCAGAAGAACTTCATTAATGAGATGATCTTGTAAAAAACATTGAACAGAGAAACAACACAACACAAAAAGCCGATTGGGGTAAGCACCTTAGGAACATCGGTTCTGTTTTTCGGTAACTTTTGGGAATGGATGTTCCATCAAGCAAAAGAGCTTGTATAAGAAGTAAAGTGATTGTATAATAGAAGTTATAATAATGGTGCCTCTCGTATACCAACAACCATTTTCACCAAGAGATTAATGATATAGTTCTAGAAAAAGGCACCAAGTTACCTGAAAAATGTTGAGAAAAAGAGATGAGCCCTTGAGATTAAGCAAGATCTCACTATTGAATTAGCTCTTTTATTTCTTTCTACATCTGCACAACAAAAAGGTCACTTAGTTTTTTAGGTCATAAAAACTTTGGCTCTCTAAACGCCCAATATTTTGAATCCAAAAATCAACAATTAGATTTGGGTTCTGAATTTTGCAGTTGAGGCCTAGGAATTTAAAAACTCAAAATGAAAGTTACCGTTTTCTAGCATTGGAGAGCCAAATTCAAAGAAACAAAACAACCAAATGCCATTTCAGAGTCTTCCAGAAAGAAAGGGTGAAAAAAAAAAAGGAAAAGAAAAGAAAAACCCCACTTGAGTTCTTTGAAATCCGTACCATAAAGCTTGTGTTTCAAGATTATGGCTCCCACTCGAATCACCTCCACTACTGCCATCGGGTTGTTTATCAATCAACCATCTCCTTTTCTTGGTCATCGCTTCTTCAAGAATTCAACTTATCAAATATCAAAATACTATCAAACAGATCCCAAACCAATTTCCAAAGAAATGCAACTTTAATTCAATGAAATCATCAATGAAAATAGAGAATTTTGCATGAAAAAACACTTTTTAAAAAAATGAACTTTTTTCTATGGCACTCTTTCTTTGCACCAAGGCCACATCTCTTCTGGTAAGCTTTCACGTCAAATTAATGTGTATGATAACCATCAGTAATTTTTCAGCAATGATCCAGAATAAGAAAGAAAGAACCAACATACAGAGGTGAAAGTGAAGGAATAAACATACACAAGTGTAAGACATGCAAAGTTGTAGGGTCTCTCCAATTACAGCTAGCAAATGTCTTCTTTGCACACACAACACAATTAGATAATGATATTCAGACAATCACTGTAAGAGTCTCTCCAATTACAGCTACAAGAACATTTGTGTCTAGGTCCCATAAAGTGACAATATCTTCTGCAGCAATATAGCTAGAACAGAGCCATTGCTAGAAAATACAGTAGTTGTCATTGACCTTTTCTTGCATGGAAATCAAGTTCTCAATCAGAACATGGACTAGAGCAGTCCAATCTCTGTCATTTTTGGCTCATTGCTCACCAATGTAGTGACAACCGGTGCACAGTCCCAATCAACAGTCCCAATCATTATAAATAATTAGAAAACGAGATGCAAAAATCTCATTTAAGGCATGCATTTGTAAAACTAAAGATTTTACATATATTCCAACCATCCACATTCAAAAGAAAAGGAAAAAAATTTGCTAATTTTATGAAGTGACACATTTCATTACAGAGATTATCTGAAAATAAACAATTATAAATAAATAGAACATGAGATGTGAATATCTGAGCTAAGGCATGCATGTGTAGATCTAATGATTCTATATGTACTCCAACCATCCACACTCGAAAGAAAAGAAAAGAAAAGAAAAGAAAATTCTTTTTTTATTTTTTTATTGCCGAATTTTATGAACTAACACCATTCATTTGAAAAATTAGCTGAAAATAAAATATAAAAATAATAGAAAATGAGATGTAAAAATCTGATCTAAGGCATGCATTTGTACATTTTAATGATTCTACATGTATTCCAACCATCCACACTCAAAAGAAGGAAAAAAAAAAACTAATTTTGTTGAATTTTATGAATTGACACCATTCATTCCAAAAATTTACTTGTAAATAGAAAGTTACAAAAAAGAAAATGAGATGCAAAAAATGAACTAAGGCATGCATGTGTAGATTTAAAGATTCTACATGTATTGCAACCATCCACACTCAAAAGAAAATAGAAGAAAAGGCTGACACTATTCATTACAGCTGACACTATCCATGTATTTTGTGAATTTTAAGTAAAGTGCTTGAAATGTCCACTTCAAGCACTCGAAAACAGGAATGCTAAAAAATTCAAATGTTATCAGCTTAGAAAAACAACCATTTTTTTTTCCCACACCCTTAAATCTATTGAACAGGATTAAACTTTCCAAGTAGCAGTGATGAATGAGTGCACCCTAATAGACAGTTAACTTACCACTCCAAGCGTCAAAATGGGCGGCGGCCCAGATTAAAAATTATGTCTAGAGGAAAGATGTGCTATTTGCTTAAATGGGCATTAAGCCATACAAAAGATCTTTCAGGATATCTTTGTCATTCAATCATCTCACAAACCAAAACATAGGTATTAATGTGGATTTTATATTTTCTATCAAGTCTTCATAAGCATTGAGAAAACAAATAAAAAAAAAAGAAGATGCATTCTTATATTTATTGGATTAATGTACAAAAAAAAAAAACTTTGCAGTTTCAAAACCAAACATTATATTAAATCAACTTTTGGACAAATGAGAAGACAAAATTTGAGGACTATGAGCTAAGTCTCAAACCCAAAGGGTGCCTACCACATAAAGATGTGGGTACACACCATAAATGCAACATTGATGCATTGATGCATACATTAATTTTTTATAATTATAAACAATTATAATTTAAAATAATCTGGATGTCAATTCTTGGTATACATTGATGCATGTCAAATGTATAGCATGATGTTTATATTTTTGATTCCTAGTAAGTTATCCTTGCTAGATTAACAAGTCAAGGAACAAGTATATGATCCTTAATGCAGGCAATGCATATACATGGTATACCTAATTTTCCAGTTTGGATTTTTTAGTTTGGACGAGTGGGGCCAATGGTTTAGCGATCTAGGCCATTGTTCTTCTAAGCACCACCATGGATGGACCATCCTATGAGAATCTCCCCAACGGTAGTGACATAAGACAACCTAACTTTTCAAGTTATGGCTCAAAAATACATGGTTAGGAAAAGGAGTGCAGCAAAATTCCCCATCTAACTGAAAAAAGGCCTAAGCATGGTGGCTAGGGTCTTCCAATCTGAGACAATTCCAAGGCATGGTCCGTGTCCGTGTTGGCACCTCACGTACAATGGACCAACTTGTTCAAAACAAAATTAGAGTATGCATATGAGGATCATATAAATGCTTTCTGTGGTCTACGATTGAAAACAATAGTGTTTTGCCTGTTCCAGGAGGACCATAAAGGAGAACACCCTGAAAAAATCGCAGTGGTTAGGATCGATTATCCAAATGCTTCCTGTGGTCTACGACTCTAAACAAATACATATAATTTCATCTCAATTTAAATTGGTTAACCTCTGATTTAGTTAGGTAGTGCAACCTAAGAACTAACAGACCATATCTATAGAGTACGCCACCATCAAAAGGTTACCTTCAGCGGTTTGACAAATATGTTGATCAATCATGACCATCCAACTAATAGGTAACCTAATGGATAGGACTGTCAGTGGGCCGGCTTGGGCCAAGCAAAATCAAAATTTTGAGTAGTCCTGGCCTAGTTCAAAAACTGGGCCAAAGCTAGTGTCTGGCCCAACCATTGACAGCCCTACTAATTTTGGAGTTCATGACAGATACTAACACTCCTCTAATAAAACAAAGACAAATCCACACTCAAGCTAATTTGATAGCTCCAAAGTTCCTACATAGACTTAAGATTCCTAAAAAATTGGAACTCCAACTATACAAAGCTTAGCCACAAAAATCCCTTAGTGCAGAAAACAACCATACATACACAAACACCTGCCCATGTGTAAAAAGAAACACAACTCAAAATTTGACCATGTAGAGTCAAAGTAATTAACCTAGAGATATATATTATATTTTTAGCCACATATAAAAAATATTGGACCTAGTATTATCTACTACATACTAGTAACATACAACCAATATTGGGGCACCATACCATAAGCTATAAGAATTCATGTCCCCTTAAACAAGGTATCCTCCATATATATATATATATATATATATATAAGTTCTTTATTTCATTTACATTCGCAAATACATTCATCATCCATCAACTATTAACAACATTTACAAAAAATAAAAGATATCCAACCAACTCTTAATAATAATTTGCAACTTAACCTACTGGGAACCGTCATGCACCGTAATGTCTTACGGCAGAGCGGGTTCTAAGGAGTTATAAGTTGACCCTGACGATAGCATATAAATGAAGAGATAAAGATATAAATGATTCAAGATTAATTAAGGTTTCGAGAACTTACAGTTCCTTACAGATTTATAGGTTCACCAAGAGGAAGGAGTTGGACCTGAACATAAACATGATTAAAACTTCGACCGAGTGGATTGAAACTAGTACTGAGAGTGGATTGAAACTTTCGACCGACCTAAGATGGAAAAAGGTTGTGAATGAAATAGGCTCCTTACCTATCTCAAATTGCCGACTGATCTCTGCACATTCATCGAATGCCTCCAAAAATGTACCCAACCGTATATCCCACATTCAAGCACAAACTCGTTATGAAGTAAATCCTCAAATTCTGCAAAAGAAAATCGAGAAAAATCATACGTTTTCAGCATTTTCAACCTTCTTTTCAAGAAATTAAAATATAGTTTTAATCAAAAGAAACTTGCATTATGTTTAAATGTTTGATTTCATTTCAATAAATATCGAATAATGTGTCTATATCTACATGATTCTGATCCTAAAGTAGAGAAAATAAATAGCAACCACAAAAAGGTGTATGACATAAAGTAAGTAGATACTTATAGGCTTTACCAAGTATGTTAGAAAACTTATCTGATCGCTACAGATGGATTTCGGTAGGCAACAGAAAACAATGTGCAACGTATGCTCCAACGAAAGGGACTTTATGTTAGAAGGTGCAAAATCCTAACTGTGGCTGCATCACCACGCTAAAGCAACAATGCTGAGCAGAAAAGCTGCAACAACTACAAGGCATAACGTAAACAGTCCCTCCTGGTACCTGTAAGACTCAACAACCATATGCGAATGGAGAAGAAATGTGATTTTAAACCATGTACCAGTCTGACTTTATTTTTTTGAAAGACAACTAGTTTTCTTTTTTAGAAAAGAGACCAATAGAGATTGTACGAATTGTTATGCCAAATCTTTTAGAGAAATTATCATTTAGAGAATTAGTCTTCTCTTTCAGAAAAGAGCCCACTGGTTGATATTTTGTAGGAATTGCCTTATATCAAATCTTGTTTGTATGTCTAGTATGGATAATTGGAACATGCTACAATTTTGTTCTAATTGGATTAGAACCTCAATGGTCATGATTTCAATTAGAAAATATATAGTGCTTATGTAATATATTTTGATTCGATGTGTATGATCTTTGCCCTGTTAGAGAAGATTGTAGCTTGTGGGAATGCAAATGCATATATCCACATGTGCATCCCTATTTTGCAATTTGTTTGTCCATTCTTCAATACTGAAAAAGGAATAAAAAATTATACTAACATTTGTTAGTTGATGAAACCCTGGAAATGCTATTGGAGAAAAGTAAAAAGAATCAAGAGAGTTTAATTATAACATACCCGGCCGGCCGGTTTTTGGTTGTACACCAAAAGCTCTTCCTCTTCTTCTTCCCCCCCCCCCCCCCCCCCCCCTTTGGCTGCAAATTCATCTGGGAAGTAGTCATCTAAAGCCTTCTCATGCCATTTCTTTATTATCTTCCAGAGAGTTATGAAATTGTTTATTACAAAAATAATTATCTAAAACCATTCCTAAGAAACTCTTTGCAAGCAATTAGATAGCGATTATGTCTGGTGTCTTTTCTTTTCTTTTTCTTTTTAATATTTAGTGATGTGTTATTTTTATGTAATGTGAATTCAGTTATGGAAATGTTAACCTTGTTTTGCTAACAAATCCTTTGGTCGAAAAAAAAAAAAAAACACCTATGAATCTCTTGGCAAGTTAGGAAGCATTTTAAACTTGAAAGAAATATGCAAGTTCCGGTTTTGTATAAAAAGTAAAGCACTCCTTAGGCAAGATAGTAGCCATAATACAAATCATTTGAAAAAAAAAAAAACCAATCTACTTCAATGTGAGATTTGTGGCCTTTTTCATATCAATTTTACAACACATGCAAAGGGATATTACTAGCTTGTAGATATCCCATATGGCATGATTGTCTGAAAAGCATGCGCCGCTCACCTATGACCAATAGTTCCTGCTTACTATCAGTTCTAAAGTAAAACAAGTAGAAGGGCAAATATCAGCCTGCAACTTATCTATAGTATAGAGTTAGTCATGTCAGAAACACTGTCAATATCAGCATGTTGCATTGCAGAAGTATAAAACACACCTAATGAAATGGGATATAGTTAAACATAACAACCAAGGAACATTCTAAGTCAATGGATTGATCTGTGCAAGTGTCCGAGTGCAATTAGCAGCATGAGTATCCTCTTGAGGGCAATGAAACATCTCTCACATTAAAGTAAGCCATTTGAAAGTCTGTACAAAACCATATGGGCCACACATCTCTAGTTTTTGAACAATGCATGAATATTACTATGAATGCATGATAATCCGGAAGGTCAAGCTGATGGTATGCTTCTACATGTCAACGTAAAAGACAAATCCAATTTCCTACCACTCACCATGATGTCTACATGACGTCTACTCCATCCCATCAGTTTTGTTATATCATGCTAGGAAGTAAAGACTAAAAATAAATTAGGAAGATCCAAAACTCAAGGGGACCACACCAGAGAGAAAAAAAAGAGTGGAATGGAAACACCCACATTGAAAACCTTTTAGGGTTAACGATGATGTTAATATTCCATCTAGCCTATTCATAAGTTTCTCTCACCAAGGTGAATGGAAAACACAAATGTGGGCCTGAAATAAAAATGTTGTGCACCCTTAGAAGGTTATGGTAGCTGTTTTAACCCCAACTGCTTATGGTGCCTCTCATCCTAACATGAGCTGATCACGAAACTGATGGATAGGGCCGATGTTACATACATTAAGGTGGGTCCACACTTGAGCTTAAATGTGGGCCAGTCATACACTTATATTTACAGTATAGTTACAATTATCCTGAGACATAATTTTCACGACTCTTTTCTTTAATTAAAAAAAAAAAAAAAACTTATCTCAACTACATGTAATCTAAGTAGCCATAACCAATTTTTTCATGACCTTCTCTTCTTATAATTAATAAATAAATAAATAAATAAAACCTTACCCCAAATAAAAGATGTTGGTAGGCAGTGGTTGCATCAATAAAAGCATATGCAGACCCAACCTTTCTGCTGGCCCATTGGTAAACGGTCTGATTTCTGGTATTGATTCGTCAGGGAAGAGGCTAATAAATGGGAACGTATGTCTGAGTCAAGAGAGACTCGGATGGTAAACCAGATCAGGTAATACAAAACTAAGTAGGTGAAATCCCAATTCCAAAAATCCTCAGATCTCCAAAATCCTAAAATCCCCAAATCCCTAATTTGTAAAATCAGAGAAAAACCCCAATTCGGGGTCCACATTCAAATCTGTAAGCCTAAAATTCGTGAATCCCAAATCAAGGTCCACATCAAATAAAAAATCCATAAATACTAAATCCCCAAATTCCTAAATCGGCATTGAGATTGAGAGAGAGAGGAGAGAGAGAGAGAGAGGAGAAATACCTCACGTTCGACAAATAGTCTTCAAACCAAGCTTTAGAGAGAGAGAGATAGCTCGAGGGCGTGCATGGGCAGAGCGTTCGTGGATCAAAGACACACAAGAAAGGTTAGGGAGACAGAGCGAGAGAGAGAGAGAGAGCGAGAAGAGAGATCGAGAGGAAGAGAGATGAGGAAGTTCCTGCGCAAGGATGCTGGGTGGGCCCACCGATATTGTTGTGTGAAATCTACTCCATCCATCCTTTTGGGAGAGGGAGAGGGAGAGAGCGCGGAGAGAGAGAGAGAGAGGAGAGAGAGAGAGAGAGAGAGAGAGGAGAAGCGCAGAGAGAGAGAGAACGGTTGGTTAGGGCGCCGGTCCTAACCAGCCCTCGTTTGAGGACGCGGATTTCCTGCGAAAGCCTTTCGCGTGAAGTTCCTGCACAAGTATGCTAGGTGGGGTCCACCACCATGTTTTTAGGAAATATACTCCGTTCATCCATTTTTTTAAATATAATTTTAGGACATGCTACAAAAAATTAGGTGGATCCAAGACTCGAGTGGGCCACACGAAGAGAAACAATAGGGATTCAGTGAGAATCGTTGAAACATTTTTATGACCATAAAACTTTTTTCCAGGATAATTTTTTTATATTTTCACTTCATCCCTGTGTTAATGACCTTATAAATGGTTTAGATGGCATATAAACATCAAGGTGGGCCTAGGAAGATTTCAACGATAGGTATTTCTTCCCCAATTTTCCCTCTCTTGTGGCCCACTTAGTTTTGGATCCACCTTGTTTTTGGTCGATTTTCCTAAAATGAGGTCGACAAACGGATGAACGGAGTATATTTCCCTAAAACATGGTGGTGGGCCCCACCTAGCAACCTTGCGTAGGGACTTCCTGCAAAGGCTTTAGCAGGAAATCCGCATCCTCATTAGAAGTTTTTAACGGTGGTGTCCCTCTCCCCACTGTTTTCTCTAGTGGGGTCCATTGGAGCTTTGGATGTGACTCATTCTTTGGATCTTACCCTAAAATGATCTCTCAAGATGGATGGACGCTGTGGATACAAAGCATACATCATTGGTGGGCCCACAGACTTGATGTGATGTCACTTCAGTAGCAGTCTACCTATCAACTTGTCGGTAGCCAATCTGCCGCCTTAAGATAGGGGGCTGGGTGACGTCAGTAAGTTCTGTGGGTCCTATCATGAGGTATGTGTTATATCCAAACCGTCCATCCATATGGTGAGCTCCTCATAAGACTTGAGATAAAAAATAAGACAGATCTAACTATCAAGTGGACCACATGATTGAAAGCATGTGGGGATTGAGCATCTACCATTGAAACCCTTTTGGGGGTCACAAAAGTTTTGGATCAATATGAAATTTGTTTTTCCTCTTCATCTGGGTCTTTGTGACCTTATGAACATCTTGGATGGAAAATAAACATTATGGTGGGCCCTACAATTTTTTTTTAACGGGGAAAATCATCACCTCAGCTGGTATTTGTGGTGTGGTCCATTTAATCTTTGGATATGATTCATTTTTGGATAATTCTCTAAAATGATCTCGAAAAATGGATGAACGGTGCGGGTTAATCCCAAAATTTTTGGTAAATCCAAAGGTCAAGTGGACCATGCACACGAAACAGAGGTGCGTGGAATAATGATCCTCGGTTGATACCTTCCTTGGGCCCATAGTAATGTTTATTTTCCATCTACCTATCCAACCTGTTCATAATATCAAAAAGATGTGAATGAAGAGAAAACACAAACATATGCTTGACCCAAACTTCTATAGCCTCCAAGAATTTTTCAATAGTTGAGGTTCAATCAACACTATTCTTGTGATGTGGTCCACTTGAGCTTTGGATATGCTTCCTTTTTGTTCTTTAGACCTCAAATTATCCATTAACATAGATGAACGAAGTGGATAAAATAAATAAATAATGGTGGATCCCACAGAGTTTACTCAGTATTCTAAGGGTAATTAGTAACTCACCTAAATGAGTGAAGATGGGTTTCCTTAAAACATTCATAATCATATATTGGGCTTGCCTAGATGTGATTCACATATCCAAACCACTCATTATGTGTGTCCCACTTAGATGAGGGGTCAGACCAAGTTTCAACCGCATCAAAAACTCATGTGGGGCCCACCGAGTGTGCTTTTATATTTTAAGGATGTCTTCACATGGTTTTAGATGGTTATGGCCACCTAAGTTTCGTAGATAGATGATTTTGAGATATCTCCTAACCTAAAGGGGATACATCAAATGCACGGTGTTGATGTTCGACACGCATCATAAGGGGGCCCACAAAACATACTAACATCAATTATTAGGTTCTAGCGAAGGTCAATAATTGGGTCACAATTTTGATCAAAATATTTGGCCCATTTTATATGTTGGTCCATTCACTCTATAATTGATCAATACCCTTAATTTGACTAGTTACTCGCCCTGATCAGGCTACATTTTTTTTTTTTCACAGATAAATTTCAATTTCCATTTAAAAATAACACTTTTTTTTTTTCTTTCAAAATGTATTTATTTTTACGCTTAATTTTTTTGTAAAAACTTTTAACAAAATATCTTTTTATTATAAAATATCTCAAAAAAATTAAAAATACAAATTTTGAATTTTATTTTAAAAAATCTCAAATTTTAATTTTTCTCAAAAAATTCCAAAATGCCGATTTTTTTTTCTTGAAAAGCATCATTTTGTTTTCAACTTTTCAAATTTCATTTTAAAATGATATATTATAATATTTTTTTCAAAAACTTGGTGTTTTTATAAATAAACTTTTCTTTTAATTTCAAAATTTTAACATTTTGAATTATTTTTCAATATTCTTTTTTTTTAAAATTTTTAATCATGATTTTTTCAGTATTTTTTTTTTTCCCCCACAAAATAGATTTTTATTAAAAAATGTTGTGAGTTGCTACTTGGGCGGGAATTTGCAACTGAACATTTCCGTCGCAAAATCAAAATTGGCAACGGATTTACTCCGTCACTATGGGACGACGGACCAAATCCATCGTAAATTAGGTTTTAGCGACGGATTTAGGTCCGTCGCAAAATTCCACGACGTTTGGACCAGATTTTCGAGAAAGACGGGGTGGCGACGGACTTTTTCCGTTAGCGATGGATTAAATTCGTCGTTAAACCAAGCAATTCGTCCGTCGTAAAAATCTGTCACAAATTCA